>CALYDF020002765.1:0-31766 GCA_944474145.2 Dicrocoelium dendriticum | reverse complement strand
GATGTTAGGACCATCAGTTTGTGCATTAATGTGAGTCCTAGCAATCAGGTGGGGCCGTCCCCAGCGTCTGCGCGTAAGATTCATTGCTTCTTCAACCCTTTACCGGCGTCGAGTTTTAAGCAACTTCCGATAGCTTTATTCGCTTCACCGCGGAAGTATGTTTCAGATATGAAAGCTTGATAGTCGGTTCGGAAGTAGTTCTGGAAGCGTTGGCTTCAAAGCATCTCATAAATAGGCAATAGCGGGCAGGATCTCCACCGAATATAAATGTTCGCCTTTTGGAGGACAGGATAAAGTGCTGGGTACAAAGCCGCTCGATTTGCGTTCCGGACACAGGTTACTGTCAGCTGGCATGCCGGAACGAAATGCCTCCGACTGGGATCAAAAACGGACACCAACGGATACCGACGGACAGACCAGTGGAGCCAAGAAAGAAATGCTTGGACCCCTATTTACCGACTTCAAAAAGGACAAGCAGGTTGCAACTTCTCGTGGGACTCACAATCGTCGGCCGGAATAAATCGCAATAATTGACTAACAAGCGCATCCGACTGAAATTCAGATTCGCAGCAGCCCTTAACATCAACCGTCTTCGCCTACAGCATGCGCATGCTCAAGAATGCCGACTCCAGCAGAGGAATATGGGATAAGGCACTTTGAAGCTTCTCAGCATCAGTTGCGTTAACATCATCAAGAGGATGTCTAGAAACAGACAAGATTGCACTATTCAACTTATGTACAAATGTTAAAAAGCGTAAACTAAAAACATCGTACAATAAATGAACAAGAAACTAAGAATAAATAAACCCAGACTTAACGCAAGGTCTGGGCAGAAGAACACAGAATTTTCCTGTAGCCGTGGTTCTATAACGCGTCTAACTTACAGTACATAAATTACGAATGGGTTTTGCAATCGTGGTCCACTTTGGAAGAAATTGTACAGCTGGCGGCAACACGCGATTATTAGGGCAGTGTCAAATTAACATAATAATATGAATGACCTTGAAACGGCAAGGATATGTAAGTTATCGAATGAATAGAATGAATATACAATACGGTAACCGATAATAGGACATTTTTAATTAATCTAAAATGAGCAAAATAATTAGGGAATAGGGAAATGTTTCCTCACGTAAGCAATTCAGGTTGAGGATACATCAAAGTTACTGTTGGACTTTACAATTTTCTTGAAAGAAATAAGCTGGATCATTTTATGAAATGTCAATTCATACGCCCTGTCCAGGTCTATCTTAAGTGTATTGTGAGCTCAGTTGTCTGTTGCCGCCCGCCAAGTCTTAAAGTCATCAATTAAAATCAAGCAAATCGAAGCTAGAGATGGTGCAGGCTCATAAATGAACACAAGAAACAGCCGCAGTCCCATACATTTTCCTTGTGTAGTGCTATATTTAATCTAAACATGATCTGACCGCGCAAATTTAACTCGAATATGCAGGTGCTTATTTGGCGAGAAATCGGTACTTTGGTGCAGAATGCAGTGTACGTGGCCACCGAACAGATTCGAATTTCTGAGTAATGACTTCTGTACCCCAAACTATTATGGCGCCGCCGTTCTACAGTTGTGAGCCATAGGTACGCTGTTTATCGATTAAGGGTTTTAATGGAAACCATGTTGATCTAGTGCTAATGTGTAGCTTTCTGGATAATTTACCAAAACCTCTGCAATTATTGCTTCCACTACCTTTGGTATAATATGAGGAAGACCACCGTACGATATATTCTTGTTTAGGAGCAATGACCACTCTTGAACATTGACGCGATTACTTAAGATTTATCCATAGTAGCTACAACCTGTTTACCCACGTATGTTTCAAAGAACTGACATTATGGCTTCCTCATCTCTGTTATTGCTTTATTTCCGGCTCTCCGGTGATAGGCATTGCTCACTGAATAATTGAATTGCACAATGGGAGCAGCTTAGTCAATAGATTAAGCAGTATACAAGGTTTGTATGTTCCGAACTGAATGATATGGATTCTGTTAGGTAACAGTAGCAGACGTCGTGTAGTAATCTCGTGGTATAATGCGTCTGTCAAGCATAAGCTACCTCTTAAACGCGATGTGACATTTCGAATTTTGTGATAATTAGGAGGATGACATGCTTTAATTTTCCAATGAGGTTATCCTGCTTTTATTGTGGTATTTTCTTGGTTGCAAATGTAGAAGCTAACTGTTGTTGTTGAGCAAATATCTTCACAAGGACAAGCGTTTTACAGTGGTTGCGCTAGAACAACTAGTCTTGCTACTTTACAGGATTATGACTGGCTGTGTAATGTTTTCAAGCTGTATTATTTCTTTATATGCGTATTCATATTTTTCCTTTGATGAAGGATGTTATATAGGTAAAACATACCAGTGGAGTTTCTGTAGCCTTTTGCTGAAGCGTCCAACAGACTGAATCCAAACGCTGTCAAGTGAGATAAATTTCAAGAATTCCCAACCAATCCTCGCAACTGGATCGAACAGAATATTCTAACTTGTGATAGCACACGTTAAATAATTACAGGGAAATGATAAAGGAATTGTTTTTATTGTTGCCATTTTAATTTGGGTTATGAACAGGAAAATTGATCAAATGCCGCAGCATTAAATTCTGTTTATTTTTGGGACGATAAAATAAGAACATCCAAATTCTTTAAAAAAAAACTTTTCTAGATATTTTCATACATTTTTATCAAATCATCATGTGTCAGTTGCATTAGGTTGTTCAAGGTGAATCTCATTTTATTTGGAAAACACCCGGATTTAAATAACACTGGCTTATATTATTTAGATTCAAGGATGAAGACCACTAGGAGAATGGGATCTGTATTTTTCTAAACTTAATTTTAGTTTTTTGTGATAACTAGAACAGCACGTATTATTCGTAACTATGCAATCTTGCACAGTATTTCTTAGGTAATTACGTTTCTAATTGCACCACCTGGTTTATTACAGTACACAGATTTTGGTAGTCTAGTAAAATACGTAGTAATTATGTTGCTACAATTGTGTAGACATGATTTGACCTGCTGTTTATCAGGATTAAACAGATTCGAATCCTATAAGTCTTTCGTCCCAAAAGTTCACAAGCTACATAGCAGAGCCTAGTCCGCAAAATCGTCAGATTCGAATCTGATATATCTTACATGAGCTTGTCTTGAGTCACACCCTATTAATTTGTCCAAGGCAGGTATTAAAATAACTAAAATATTACCTACCGGATCAGCAAGATTTTTAATACAGCACCACGACAATACACTGAGAATATTCCACATATAACTTAGTGCCTTTCTATTGCGCATACCTTCGTTGATAGTCACATTTCATAGCAAAATTTAAAATTTCAACACAAATTAGCTGATCACAGGACGTACTGCTAAACATAATTTTGTTTATCCTATAGTTACATATGTTTGTTTTTATTTATGATATAACATATATTTTAATTAAACTTAAAAACGCCCGGATTTTGACTTTCTCTGTTCATCAAATAAAGATATTTTGCTTAAGAATATATGAGATACGATTAAAAAGAAATGGAACTATAGAAATAGGGTTGCAACCGGCAGCTGTAGCGCGCTGCGGCTACCGAGGGCAATTGAAGACTTGTTTAGACAAGCAAATGTGAATCACAGCATTTCGCTCAGACTGCTGGTTGGGTAGCTACTGCCGCTATAGTGAGCAAGTGTACAACTTGTTCGTCGGACTTGTAACAATACGAACGTGAAATAGTCTGACAAATCGCGTTTTTGGAACATTGCTGCAAACTGAGAAAATGATTGCAAAGGAATTTAACTTCCTAAGCTAAATATACGAAGTGGACTTTATGAGTTGCGCTCAGTGCTACGAGTAATTCAAGTATATCCATCGGTGACGATCCAAAGTATCTAGGCTCTTATACATGAACTGACGACTACTATGTCGAGAGAGTACTTCCCGTGATCCGTGGAAATCGCCGTTTAAGGGTTTGAGACGTTGCTGACACATTGGTCATCAAAGTGAACTCCTAACGTGCTTGAGGAGTGCTGTGCACAGAAAGAGGTATGCAATGTTGGAAAAACATACATGCATTCTGCATCATCAAAATGGGCCGGCTAACGCATAGCTCCTTGTCCGCAGCTACCTAGCAAGATATCAAAGTCTCGTTGTGCCACATGCACGGTATTCTCCGGACCTAGCCCTGCATAGAACTACGAAGAAATTATGTTGTTTTGAAAAAATAGAAGACATTTAGGACAAAGCTACAAGAGGCATGCACGCCGTCACAAAACGTGAGTGCCAAGAAGCTTCCTTATAATGAACACAAGAATAGGAACGGTTTATTGTCAGAAGAGGAGACTGGTTGTGAGAAAACGTGTTTAAAATGTTGTGCGACGATTAATTGACTTGTTATGACAAAAGTTCTTTTTTTCTACTAAGCAACCATCCTCTAGTGCATACAGTGTACCAGGCGAAATCAAGGCTGATTTGAATTTCATATGTCCGTAATTTCTAGTTAATATCCGAGAACTATTTACTTGCCCCTTTCATACCAAACGTAAGCCCATACATTATATGCTATACGGATTAAGCGGGTTGTAGAAATCATTTCATAAATTGTATAATTGATCTTACAGACGACAAGCTATGACGTTTCACCTGCAAAGCAGGAGAAGCGACGAAACAAATTTACGTTTCAGAGCCAATTAGGGAAAAATGATCAAATAGGACACAGTAAAGCAATGTAAACTGAGCAGAATAATTGGGGAATAGGGATATGTTTCTTCATGTAAACAATCCAGATTGGGGATACAATAAAGTTCCTTTTGGACTTTACACTCTTTCGGCGCTTTCGTATTTCAGACCACTGCCCACGTCATTAGTCTCTTCTTTCTAGTACGCTTCTAGTAGACACAACCGTATTACGTCTCTTCTCAATGCACCTTTGCTTTTCCTCGCCAGTGCTTGTCGAACTATTTGGACTTTGCTCTTGATAACTTTCTTCACGACAACCTTAGACCACAGACCACTTGATGTGCGTAAATCACAAACTGAAACTAAATCACGCTGCCTAAGGTCTCGGATTTCCATTAATTGTTTCTTCCTATGCTGCAGTTTTGGTAGATATACGCTTCGGTCAAAATCTTGCCGTTGGGAATGTTACGCAATAATTCATTTGTCGATCAAAGTACTCGTTCCCAGAGATCTACGCTATGACTAGCACATGGAGGATTGTACTTCCAGTTATACTCTTTAGCTAACATTGACTTTGTGATCTTCGTCTTAACCAGTTGCTTCAGGCGATTGCGTAGTTCTACTTCAGCTCCATAAAAATTCTGTCCATTATCGCTGTATATTACCTTCGGCCATCCGCTTCTAGCTGGAAACCATGAAAACGCATATAAGGACGAACCGTTATCCATCGAGCGGTAAACCTCTATCTTAACATTCCGTGTAATCAAGCAAATGAACCAACAGCCCTATCGCTTTTCATGTACGCGGCCATATTTCATTATCAGCGGTCCAAAATATTCGATACCCATTGCACTAACGTTGGTTGGTATATCAGACTTTGGTCTGTTATAAATGGTGTCATCAGCTGACTCAGTGGATTCCCATGTTTAACGCGGCATTTGGCATATTTGAAAAACACGCGACTTATCGATGATACCCCACCCATTATCCAGTAGCGTCAATGAAGATCGTACAAATTGTGCTGCGCACCGCAGTGTCCACTGATATAGTGGTAGTGAAGTATAAGAAGGAGAGTGACAAAGTGGCAGCCGGGAAGTAAAATCGGATGCCTCCCGTCGGGCGGTATCCCAGAGAAGATCCAGCCTTCTGCCCAGCCGAAGTATGAAGTTAATGAAGAAGGGTTTGAGTCGTCTTTATCTGCATGACCTCATTTTTAATTTTCGAACTGCTATGTCAGGTTCGTTGTATGTAAGGAGGCGCATCTCCTCCGTAAAACCGTTCGACTGCACCAAATTAACTATCTGAAACGTGGCTTGTCGAATTACAACACATTTTATCGCAGCTGGTTTGTCAAGTGCAGCGCGCCTCAGGCACTTGGAGACGAAATAATTTTCGAATTGCAATAAGTTAAGGAAATATTTTCCCAGAGAAGTCCATGCTCCTCTAAAGTGACCAAAACAAAAGCACCAACCTCGGGTCGTAACCATTTAGGCGGTAATTCATCCAGATTCTCCGAAAGCATAGGCAATGTCGAATGGGGCTGAACGAGATAACGTTGTATATGTAACCATTGGTTACTTTTCTTCTTGAGCGACAATGTGAGTCCACATGATGCTATATCATCCCTGTTCTGCTTAGAAGTTACTTAGCTCTACTGACTGGGGTGAAAGTATTCTTGTATAATGATAATCCGAATAGCAACATACCTCCACTCTGACTTTCATTACGGAAGCAGTGAGCGCCAACCTTGGTATCGATACCCTTCTAACGGGACTGCCATGTGATTTACTAATAATCAGTCAACTACTAACCTTGCCTTCATCAATCTTGCAAAGCAAATACAGAGCAGCACCGAAACTAGCCTCAGAGACATCCGGCAAACAATGCAACTGCAAAGAAGATACACCGCATCCGAATAGAATAATGCAACATTCGGCGGACAAGCTGTTCAGCCCATTAGCGTTTGATAACCATTTGTTCCAAGCCTGCTGATCCTCTGCGGGAAGAGGCACATCATAAACCAGCTTTCTTTTTATGAAACTTTGTAACAGTAACTTTGCCGGAAGCAGCGCGGGAGCAATGAGACCGGGATGATCATAGACTAAAGCTACAAACGAGAATATGACACCTCGGCTCAGTGTTTTGTCAACACATTCGAGCCTAACTGTTAGGTGCACCTGGGAGACGTACCAGTTCAAACCAGGCGCACTTTTAGCACGATCTTTTTCAGTCGAATACCTTATCTCAGGATCCTTCAGTTCGCTGTCAGATAAATTCGCGATAACCTCCTTTTGACTGCTTATCCATATTGTCGAATGAAATCCTTCGTCGGACAGAATATGAGTAAGGTGTTTAACGAGTTCAGTTCCTTCGGGAACAGAATCGATAATAAATAAACAATCGTCGACATAAAAAACAGTTTTCTGCCATTTATTTAGCCTTTGTTTGGGATTCACAATAACTGCCCACGATAGCTTGTCGTAACTCAAATATAGCACAGGTTGCTAACAAAGGATTGGCAAAGAGATGTACAATCAGGCGGTATTCAGTAAGGGGTGAACAACGATTGCTGTTCTTTCACCACAGGGACTTCAAATAATTCCGAATCATGCTAGGAACCTTGACTTGATGAAACATCGCTTTAATGTCAGACGCAATGACGATTAGGTGGAACCTGAACAGCAAATGTTTCCCCACTAGGCTGTTTGATATATCGGGACCAGTTAGAAGTTGTTGATTGCGAGTAGTTCCACGGTATGAAGCCTGACAATCGTAGACCACTCGCACTCTACCGGACTTACGTGTATGTGACACTAATTGGTGGGGTATGTACCAGCTTTCCTCTTGTTCTGCTGTTCCTGTAATGCAGCGATTTAAGCATATCCTGTAAATATATATTCCTCCGCTACCTTGGTGTATGCTTGGCGCAGTGCAGCTTAGTTTGACAAACTTTTCTTCAACATGACAATCCTCATCAGTGTGAAGTATCGGATATCTGGTAACCGAGGTCTCCCGGCTTGCCATGGTAACGCAATCTCGTAGTGGGCACCAACTTTTCTTTTAAAAGCTTTCGTTAGTTTTAAATCCCGTCCGTCGTCCACGGACATGGCTAGTCGTGGACTATCTAGCCCGTGAAATTCCTTTTCATACATTCGCTCTCTTATTTGATGAAGGTCAGTGCTATCGCAGCGAAGTGAGTTGATCCTTCTAAATCGATCAACTATCAGTGATGTGGATTGATTCTTAAGAAACTCATGCTGTTTGCTCGGTCCAAGTACGATCCAGCCCAATGGAGTTTTAACAGAATACGGAGCATCAGGATTTTCGCGTCAATGATCTCATGCCCAGGTGTGTTTTACCGCAACCAACTAAAAGTGCAACTCTTCCTTCCTGTTCCGGTAACCGTGGATCGGATAGGTGGGACCAATAGTAGAAAATGTTATTCCTGTTTCACATTCCAAGTTTTTCAGACAGACGGCTGACTTACCTAACTGAATCCAATTGGACCGCATCATTAGCATCTATAGATGTAACAGTTCGACTAACCAACTGGGATTCTACTTGGCAAAGGCCAGCAATGTTGCTAAAATTAAGTGTCGTCAGGGAGCCCTGAACCCCGGTAACTTTTATCAATGTTGAATCAATCAGTAAAGCATCTGATCCACTATGTATTAGGTCTAATGTTCGAATGGTGCCAGCAGGCCCAGAAACAAGCACAGGCAAAAAGCCAAGCGATACAACAGAGCGTTCGACGTGACGGAAATCAAAACTGCATCTTTCATTATTTGGTGTTCCAAAGTTGCTTCGATCAACGTGGAGTAGCCAGTGGTACAACAGCTTACAATTGTTTGACCCACAGCACCTTCGTGATCTATAACTTGATAGGTCATGCTTCAGTTTGAGACAGAGCTGACAGTCTTTGGGGGTGACAGAATTCAAGACCTTCGTTGCGGTTGAGCTTACGGAAATTATCTTACTGATTTAAAGGTTGATGTTGTTCACATGAAACACATTTCTGGAAAGTTCGTTATGATGAAGCCACAGCGTTTAGGCATACGGGATATACACGAAGGTTTAAGTTTCTTCCTCTATCGGTGCTGCTCTGTGATCCGCAGTGACGTGCGGTAAAAGCCAAGTTAGTATCGAGGACGTGTGGGGTTTCACCCGCGAAATCTGTCAAATCAATGAACATCGGTTCTCTTTCGGTGGTGATAACTCTGGCGGCTAGCTTGACACACTTGAATTGCAGATAGATGGGCAGCATGCTGAAATGGAGCGGATTGTTCTGGATGCGTTCAAATCGGATTCAAACCACAATTGTTACAATCTCAAGTTGCATGAACGCAACTCCACAACTAAACGAGACAGAGCCGCAAAATCATTGGGCCTGATGTTAGGACCATCAGTTTGTGCATTAATGTGAGTCCTAGCAATCAGGTGGGGCCGTCCCCAGCGTCTGCGCGTAAGATTCATTGCTTCTTCAACCCTTTACCGGCGTCGAGTTTTAAGCAACTTCCGATAGCTTTATTCGCTTCACCGCGGAAGTATGTTTCTGATATGAAAGCTTGATAGTCGGTTCGGAAGTAGTTCTGGAATCGTTGGCTTCAAAGCATCTCATAAATAGGCAATAGCGGGCAGGATCTCCACCGAATATAAATGTTCGCATTTTGGAGGACAGGATAAAGTGCTGGGTACAAAGCCGCTCGATTTGCGTTCCGGACACAGGTTACTGTCAGCTGGCATGCCGGAACGAAATGCCTCCGACTGGGATCAGAAACGGACACCAACGGATACCGACGGACAGACCAGTGGAGCCAAGAAAGAAATGCTTGGACCCCTATTTACCGACTTCAAAAAGGACAAGCAGGTTGCAACTTCTCGTGGGACTCACAATCGTCGGCCTGAATAAATCGCAATAATTGACTAACAAGCGCATCCGACTGAAATTCAGATTCGCAGCAGCCGTTAACATCAACCGTCTTCGCCTACAGCATGCGCATGCTCAAGAATGCCGACATCAGCAGAGGAATATGGGATAAGGCACTTTGAAGCTTCTCAGCATCAGTTGCGTTAACATCATCAAGAGGATGTCTAGAAACAGACATGATTGCACTATTCAACTTATGTACAAATGTTAAAAAGCGTAAACTAAAAACATCGTACAATAAATAAACAAGAAACTAAGAATAAATAAACCCAGACTTAACGCAATGTCTGGGCAGAAGAACAAAGAATTTTCCTGTAGCCGTGGTTCTATAACGCGTATTACTTACAGTACATAAATTACGAATGGGTTTTGCAATCGTAGTCCACTTTGGAAGAAATTGTACAGCTGGCGGCAACACGCGATCATTAGGGCAGTGTCAAATTAACATAATAATATGAATGACCTTGAAACGGCAAGGATATGTAAGTTATCGAATGAATAGAATGAATATACAATACGGTAACCGATAATAGGACATTTTTAATTAATCTAAAATGAGCAAAATAATTAGGGAATAGGGAAATGTTTCCTCACGTAAGCAATTCAGGTTGAGGATACATCAAAGTTACTGTTGGACTTTACAATTTTCTTGAAAGAAATAAGCTGGATCATTTTATGAAATGTCAATTCATACGCCCTGTCCAGGTCTATCTTAAGTGTATTGTGAGCTCAGTTGTCTGTTGCCGCCCGCCAAGTCTTAACGTCATCAATTAAAATCAAGAAAATCGAAGCTAGAGATCGTGCAGGCTCATCAATGAACACAAGAAACAGCCGCAGACCCATACATTTTCCTTGTGTGGTGCTATATTTAACCTAAACATGATCTGACCGCGCAAATTTAACTCATATATGCAGGTGCTTATTTGGCGGGAAATCGGTACTTTGGTGCAGAATGCAGTGTACGAGGCCACCGAACAGATTCGAATTTCTGAGCAATGACTTCTGTACCCCAAACTATTATGGCGCCGCCGTTCTACAGTTGTGAGCCATAGGTACGCTGTTTATCGATTAAAGGT
Organism: Dicrocoelium dendriticum; assembly: GCA_944474145.2. Classification (NCBI taxonomy): domain Eukaryota; kingdom Metazoa; phylum Platyhelminthes; class Trematoda; order Plagiorchiida; family Dicrocoeliidae; genus Dicrocoelium; species Dicrocoelium dendriticum. The sequence continues at coordinate 21,089 of CALYDF020002765.1, read as the reverse complement.
TTTAATGGAAACCATGTTGATCTAGTGCTAATGTGTAGCTTTCTGGATAATTTACCAAAACCTCTGCAATTATTGCTTCCACTACCTTTGGTATAATATGAGGAAGACCACCGTACGATATATTCTTGTTTAGGAGCAATGACCACTCTTGAACATTGACGCGATTACTTAAGATTTATCCATAGTAGCTACAACCTGTTTACCCAAGTATGTTTCAAAGAACTGACATTATGGCTTCCCCATCTTTGTTATTGCTTTATTTCAGGCTCTCCGGTGATAGGCATTGCTCACTGAATAATTGAATTGCACAATGGGAGCAGCTTAGTCAATATATTAAGCAGTATACAAGGTTTGTATGTTCCGAACTGAATGATATGGATTCTGTTAGGTAACAGTGGCAGACGTCGTGTAGTAATCTCGTGGTATAATGCGTCTGTCAAGCATAAGCTACCTCTTAAACGCGATGTGACATTTCGAATTTTGTGATAATTAGGAGGATAACATGCTTTAATTTTCCAATGAGGTTATCCTGCTTTTATTGTGGTATTTTCTTGGTTGCAAATGTAGAAGCTAACTGTTGTTGTTGAGCAAATATCTTCACGAGGACAAGCGTTTTACAGTGGTTGCGCTAGATCAACTAGTCTTGCTACTTTACAGGATTATGACTGGCTGTGTAATGTTTTCAAGCTGCATTATTTCTTTATATGCGTATTCATATTTTTCCTTTGATAAAGGATGTTATATAGGTAAAACAAACCAGTGGAGTTTCTGAAGCCTTTTGCTGAAGCGTCCAACAGACTGAATCCAATCGCTGTCAAGTGAGATAAATTTCAAGAATTCCCAACCAATCCTCGCAACTGAATCGAACAGAATATTCTAACTTGTGATAGCACACGTTAAATAATTACAGGGAAATTATAAAGGAATTGTTTTTATTGTTGCCATTTTAATTTGGGTTATGAACATTAAAATTGATCAAATGCCGCAGCATTAAATTCTGTTTATTTTTGGGACGATAAAATAAGAACATCCAAATTCTTTAAAAAAAACTTTTCTAGATATTTTCATACATTTTTATCAAATAATCATGTGTCAGTTGCATTAGGTTGTTCAAGGTGAATCTCATTTTATTTGGAAAACACCCGGATTTAAATAACACTGGCTTGTACTATTTAGATTCAAGGATGAAGACCACTAGGAGAATTGGATCTGTATTTTTCTAAACTTAATTTCAGTATTTTGTGATAACTAGAACAGCACGTATTATTCGTAACTATGCAATCTTGCACAGTATTTCTTAGGTAATTACGTTTCTAATTGCACCACCTGGTTTATTACGGTACACAGATTTTGGTAGTCTGGTAAAATACGTAGTAATTATGTTGCTACAATTGTGTAGACATTATTTGACCTGCTGTTTATCAGGATTAAACAGATTCGAATCTGATAAGTCTTTCGTCCCAAAAGTTCACAAGCTACATAGCAGAGCCTAGTCCGCAAAAGCGTCAGATTCGAATCTGATATATCTTACATGACCTTGTCTTGAGTCACACCCTATTAATTTGTCCAAGGCAGGTATTAAAATAACTAAAATATTACCTACCGGATCATACATTTCAGCAAGAATTTTAATACAGCACCACGACTATACACTGAGAATATTCCACATATAACTTAGTGCCTTCCTATTGCGCATACCTTCGTTGATAGTCACATTTCATAGCAAAATTTAAAATTTCAACACGAATTATCTGATCACAGGACGTACTGCTAAACATAATTTTGTTTATCATATAGTTACATATGTTTGTTTTTATTTATGATATAACATATATTTTAATTAAACTTAAAAACACCCGGATTTTGACTTTCTCTGTTCATCAAATAAAGATATTTTGCTTAAGAATATATAAGAGATACGTTTAAAAAGAAATGGAACTATAGAAATAGGGTTGCAACCGGCAGCTGGAGCGCGCTGCGGCTACCGAGGGCAATTGAAGACTTGTTTAGACAAGCAAATGTCAATCACAGCATTTCGCTCAGACTGCTGGTTGGGTAGCTACTGCCGCTATAGTGAGCAAGTGTACAACTTGTTCGTCGGACTTGTAACAATACGAACGTGAAATAGTCTGACAAATCGCGTTTTTGGAACATTGCTGCAAACTGAGAAAATGATTGCAAAGGAATTTAACTTCCTAAGCTAAATATACGAAGTGGACTTTATGAGTTGCGCTCAGTGCTACGAGTAATTCAAGTATATCCATCGATGACGATCCAAAGTATCTAGGCTCTTATACATGAACTGACGACTACTATGTCGAGAGAGTACTTCCCGTGATCCGTGGAAATCGCCGTTTAAGGGTTTGAGACGTTGCTGACACATTGGTCATCAAAGTGAAATCCTAACGTGCTTGAGGAATGCTGTGCACATAAAGAGGCATGCAATGTTGGAAAAACATACATGCATTCTGCATCAACAAAATGCGCCGGCTAACGCATAGCTCCTTGTCCGCAGCTACCTAGCAAGATATCAAAGTCTCGTTGTGCCACATGCATGGTATTCTCCGGACCTAGCCCTGCATAGAACTACGAAGAAATTACGTTGTTTTGAAAAAATAGAAGACATTTAGGACAAAGCTACAAGAGGCATGCACGCCGTCACAAAACGTGAGTGCCAAGAAGCTTCCTTATAATGAAAACAAGAATGGGAACGGTTTATTGTCAGAAGAGGAGACTGGTTGTGAGAAAACGTGTTTAAAATGTTGTGCGACGAGTAATTGACTTGTTATGACAAAAGTCCTTTTTTTCTATTAAGCAACCATCCTCTAGTGCATACAGTGTACCAGGCGAAATCAAGGCTGATTTGAATTTCATATGTCCGTGATTTCTAGTTAATATCCGAGAACTATTTACTTGCCCCTTTCATACCAAACGTAAGTCCATACATTATATGCTATACGGATTAAGCGGGTTGTAGAAAGCATTTCATAAATTGTATCATTGATCTTACAGACGACAAGCTATGACGTTTCACCTGCAAAGCAGGAGAAGCGACGAAACAAATTTACGTTTCAGAGCAAATTATCGAAAAATGATCAGTTGCTGAGAAAGCGTATGAACTTCATACTCCTCGTAAATCATTGGAAATTTAAGTATGGAATCGATATATATGTGTACACAAATGAAGACATACTGTAAAGTAAAGCGCTAACTTGAGATGGAAATCAACAGTAAGTGTTTACATGCAGTTAAGGATAAGTTGGAGGACATTAAATACGGCAGCAATAAAAAATAGGTTAAATTTGTCCAGTAACATTGAACTATGAAATCAGTTAACATTTACAAAATTTATTTAAGGAACCTAAAGAGAAAAGTAAGCAAGCTGTTTTCTGGATATATCTGACGTGGTTGAAGATGAACTACGTTCCTATTTTGGCGTATTGGAAGCAAAAGCTGAGGATTTTGAATTTCCCACCACCGTATCGCTGATTCAATGTTAGCTGCTAACCAAGGGTTTATAGACTTGCCTGAACTTCATTAAATAAAAATAGGGTTTCTAGGCTTCTGGATTTATACACACCACCAGGAGAGCACGTAGCCTATGCAAATAACTGGTTTTGTGAAAGTTTATGCTTTCTTTGCTATAAACGGTCGCCACTCTGGCATCCTAAGAGCGCGCTGCGAATAAAATTACAGACCTTGCACTGCATAGTCCGATTAGATGCATCCAATTGTTTGAAACCTCACTGTATCGGTTATTACGGAAATATTGCCGTTTGAAAACTGCAACAAAACAGCATGTTAACGGAAATCATCTGAGAATTTCAAGCCAAGTTGCATGAGAAGTTATAGTCTGGGTTCCTAGAAATTGTTATATGGTACTGAGTTTTCGTATTAACCGATAGGCTGTCACATAATGAAGCAAACCAATTTAAGTTAAACCATTATCTATCGCTTTAAGCTAGCAATTTAACCACCATATGAGTCCGGTTAGCTGTTTACACATGTTTTTCACTAAATCCAATGAGCTAGATAACTTATGAACCCCAGGAGTTTCCCAGTCTTCAGCAAGAAGCATTGCAGAAACCTGCGCTTGACCTACATGTTATAAAAAAACGATTTTTAGTTATATACATCCTTTTTTCAGTCAACATATTACCCAACTACTCTAGCAGTGGGTATCCAACATCAGTTCTTAATAAACAGTAAAATATTTTGAAAGATTTAACAGGCAAAATCTTCTGTGCAGTCCAGGTAGAAGATGTCGACTTACACGTCCTTTTTAACCACTGTGGTCAAGCTACCACCTACATGTTTCATACCTTGCGCAACATAACTTCTTAAAGGGAACGATGTAGTTTTTATAATATATACTCAGTACATCTGCGAAAAGTGACCTATGTCAACAAACAGCAGCGTTATCGAGTGAGTAGTTTCAGCATCATTTCTCGTATTTCCTTCGTGAATATATGTCAGTGTTAGTTTAAGAATAGTATAGTACAGGCATATTTTCTCGCTACATCAAATTGCGCAAATGTGCAGACCTATTTTTTTTCGGTAATCAGTACTAGCTTTAATGATCTAAATCAAGGGATTTAGATAGTCCCAAATATTGCAATCAAATGTATATTGATAGCATTGCCTTCGGAATTTGCTGCGCAAATGTTTCATCACTACTTTCCAACATGTTGCTGCTCTTCGTTGACAGAGGTGTCTCGAAATTTCGGGTCATTATGAACTTTCGTGGAGATCATTTCATATTTTATAAACATCATTTAATCTTTTATTTTCAAAAATATCGGAACACATTCCAAACCCATATTTAAATATATCGGAAGAAAATGCTGGGTGCTGGACATTTTCTCCCTCATTTCCGTATTCATTTATGCTTAAAAGTATCGAGACACGCGAAGTTGGTTAAATTGTTCTGACTCGTGGCGCCTACAATCTGGAGTGAGCAAAAGTAAAAACGACGGCGTCGCGGGTGCATTTATGACAGGCGGTGCCATTATTGTAGCACCCTCAGCTACCAATGTTTCATCCGAGAGTTAATTTATTGTAGATTCAACCAGTCAGTAGTTTTGCAGTACCATGGGCTGCTAAATGTATGTTATCTCAGCTTACCTTTCAAGCTGCTCCGCATCACTTGCTCCAAATAAAATATGCATCACATGTGCCCCTTCTAGTGTTTTATATACATGCTGTTGACGAGTGGTATAATAATCTTGCCACTAATTTGTGTGAATACTTGGGCTTTGACTACCTAGTAGGCTGTACATAGGCGCATCGGACGTGACCTACTCAGATATGTCAAATGGAAAGGCAGGAAGTCTTCTGCCTTACGTACCAGTAGCATTAGTCTTTCATCTTGGAATTCATTTTCAGTGCAATTGCTAAAGTAGAACATGTGTTCCTCAGGTTATGTTGGATAAGCCCAAAACCAGGCTAAATTTTGAACTTGTTCCCTTGGTTTATTGTAATCATTCATCAACATAAATTAGCAGCTGACGTTTAGAATGGCTAGCCAAACTAACAATCTAACGTTATTCGCTTGTGCGCCTTCCTTCGAGCGTAGACTACTAGCTCGTTGGTGTGACAGGTGTGTGGCAGCTTTCGTGCAATTTATTTATGTCTTCACAGACGCGATCTCATCGCGCTCTGGTTTGTACGCAAGTTTCGCCTAGAAACCTATTCTCAGTCATCGTGTCGTCATTTGAATCGCATTTACTAGCGCTATTCACCGAACAACCAAACGTGTAATTATCCTTAACCATTCACGATTGCAGCAACACCAGTCTCTTGAAAAATCTCTACTGGTTAAATTACCTTAAACTATTTTATATACTTAAGCCAAAATCCACGTTGTGTAACATTCTTCGTGGCAGAACTCTTAAGGCTATATAACAATTTAAACTTATTCTATTACGGTTTACCACAAGAGGACAAACAAAGAACTTGCGCTCTCTCTACGTGTCTAGACACCCTGAATATCCAGCTTCAAATACATACCGATGAACAAGCAGCGCGGACATCTGACACGCCACCAAAAAATTCTGCTTGTTAACTTTAATGGATAGATAAGTTGAGTAACTGCAGACAAACTCCACGCGTGATTCATAGTACGACCTATGTTAGCCATGAACAGTTTCATGCATAGGGACATTACGAATATGATAAGACTTTAGTATTTCTTTCGCTGATCGCCGTAGACAGGTGATAGCCATGTCAGGTTAAACCGTTATTAAAAAGTTATGTAATACTGACCCTAGCAGTTAAGGTACCCCTGAATGCCGATTAACTACCCTGTAGGAAGTAAAAGAAACTATGCTTGCATATCATCCGACTCATGTTAATTCCCGATTCCGACCAACGAAGAGGGTCAGACTTCCTTAACGCACGCCAGCTTCTCAGTCTCCAACTTTCTCAATGCATTTCACTTTCTTATGTTAACTCTTAAACAACGTGCCTGCTTCTTTTTCCAAGGGTGGAGCAGTCAGTAATTCGATTGTTAAATTGGGACCCAAAACAACAGCCGGTCCATAGTAAAAGACATAGCGATCCAACACATCCATTGCTGATGAGTAAATGATAAGAATTTTACTTTGGTCTAAATTTACCCGACTTGGCGGAAACTAGATTTTGCGGCCACGGATTGCTTTGAGCTTTACCACCTACAAGTACACAGAAATCAACATGACTTATTGTTTTAATTCTATAATCACAGGGCGCAACTATGTTGTCTTAAGCCTTGTGTGCACCCAAGTTTCGAACTTAGATTAAATACAACCAGCGAAAACTGATGGAAGATCGCAACTGATTTGAATTTATCTGTGTTGCCGTTCCTCTTCTCTCTAACTTCATAATAGTAAAACACATCGTGTGTAGTACAAATTCACTGCACTAAGGTAAGCCTCGATTAATTCGGGAAACAAAAACTTACCCTTGATGAGACGGAGTCTATCCTACAACCTGTGAATCGACTCAAATATACCTCAAAAGCAAGGTGCGTACCACCGATAAGGTTAAATGTTTTAAGCAAACCAAAGAAAGTTAGCAATGCGTTATTGTTCCTGGGCAATTAAATAAGTTCATTTGGTCTGAGAACATGCTGCACGGCTTATAATGCTTCCAAAATCGCCAACCAAACAACGTTATTATATTTATTTTGAAAGATAATTTTTCGGAACGCTGGAACGCAAATATAGTTGTATACATTGAGAGCCGTTTTGAAGTACGCTAAGTGTGGATTTATTGCGACACCCATTTTCAATGTGCGCCCGCGATTCTTATTGCACTGAAACTGTCTTTCGATGATGAGAACAAACACGTTGCAATCACTTGGATTAATCACCCAAGCTAAGTTAAAATAGGTATATCGAAATACGTATATATGTATAAGATATTGTTTTCAAAAGCATGACAATAAGTAGGGCTGTATGTTTCTTCCTTATCATATGACAAACGTAGGCTGCAAGCAATCGACCCAAATTGGCGTTCTGTTTGGGTTCTTTAACCAGTTGGGACGTTGTTGCCAAGGCAAAATTATTTCTTGTAATTGCATCAACTAAAATATAGCGCAACGAGTTCTCGATTATTGCGCGTATACTCTGCTTACTATAGTCATTCAGGTAACGCTTAGATTTTTATTAACAATGTGTAGCGTATTCATAGTTGTAGAACAACCAGTTGATATGTGGCAAACAATTGCACATAGACTTAGTTAGCTTTCGTCTATCAAGGATAACGGCAAATTGGATTCTAATATGGCTACAAGCAGTGCAGCAATAGTGTGCTATAACTGTTTCGATTTTTAATCTATATTGGAGTATTACAATATACCGCCGATGGTCTATGCTTCAAATCTGGTATGACAACGAGCAGATGAATAATGTTAAAAGATTACACACAAAGCTGCTAGGCAAACTACGTACGTCATCCTTTTATTTACATCAGGTGTATTCAAATAAAAAGTGCGAAAAAGCATAAATGTTACCTACAATACCATGTAGATGTGATTTGAGTTGTTACCATTGAATTGGAATTAGTGAGATTAGTCAATCGATTACACTGACCAGATCACACGTTCGAGCCTTGCGTCACTGTAAAACAGTCAATAAAGTTTCCTTAGATTTTTATATCTAAATGATGAATGCATAAAATATATATACGTGGTCGCGATAAACTCGATGAAACATTGGTTACGTTGCAATATTGCAGACGGTGTTATGCACAGTACTAAGATATATTGTGATTAGGCGTAAGCAAATAATGTGTTCGTTGTCCTATCCTTATTGTTGAAACATCCACGCCAAAAAGCAAAATCAAACTGAAAAACTCAAAGTTTTCAATCCGGTGCCTAAGCAAATCGATCGTATTGTAAACACAAGTTTCAAAGGTTTCTATCTACAAGTCCTTTCCGTCACTGGTATATATTTTTGATCCTTATTTCCTCAGACTTTCGCAAAATGATTGACACCTTCCTAACCATTTTCTGAAATATATTTCTCATTGCGCCGGACAAAGCAATGTATCGTTTATTTATCTATACAGCAAACATACCGTTGCACGTATCAAATTTTCATCAAGGATTAAGAGCGTAGCGTTTAAGTAAACAAATCATTCAATGCAGTAACAAATGGTACTTATTAACACGGCCGAAACATAAAACCTAGTCGTATCATAAGTCAACACCCCCACCATTCGACCCAAAAAACATAAATTGTGGGCCCGCTTGACTGATTGAATGAGCACCACATGTGTTTGATTGCTTTGAATGTTTGCTCTTCCATAGATGCATTGTTGTATTCTTAGAATTGCGAAAAATATGCCCAGCTAAGCATAGTTTGGCTTAACTTATTTCTCCGTTTTATTGCGCAATTCGATTTGTTGTACATTGCAGACTTCTGGAAGTTAACGCCTAGTATGCTTATGATTTTGTTATTTACTTTCAATAGCAAACCAGAATAGGTTTAACTGTGAGAATGTGTACTTTAGTTGATGTTGGTCAGATATATATGTTAAAGTCAAAGCAAGTATTTCCGATTAGTTAGCCTAAAGTCTATCAATTACATACTCATAATTGGAAAAGAAATTAGTGCTGAAACAATATGGAACACATTTAGTTTAATTAGTACGTAATTTTAAGTAATTTTATCGCATAATGCTGTCAGTTAATTTAGCTAAGACGTAGGTATCCCTTGTGCTATTTGAGGTACGCAAATTTCATGTTCTAGATTATAGCTGAATGATTACAGAAAAGGAAAACACAAGTTCGCTCAAGAAACAAACCTTCTACTCGTATGATCAATCATGCGTAGTGTAGAATCACCAAGCCGTTCTCAAACGGATGCATTAGCAAAGAACATCGGTTAATATAAAACAAAGTGAAATAACACAAGTTATATGCAAAACATTTTAAAAGCGGTAGCCATGTGCAGTATACTAATATGTATATATTTGCCAAAAACGGACCACACAGACACTGGCTTGAAAAAACTTGAAAGAATAACCATGTGATGCTAAAGTAAAGTTATACTGTTGTAAAACGTGTGTAATGCATTGTGGGTCGTCGCTAGTTTCATTGCAAATGGATGAAGAGTAACAGCTACGAGTGGACCGAAACAGAGATCTTGGTGCGAGGTACACCAATAATAATCACGAAATTTCTGGTAGCTTGTTTCGCAATGAGTACCCAAACAACATGCGCGACGACATCGGTGCAATATACCAACTACTGAGACAGCGATGTAAGGAATATCTGTCACTCGGAACTACTCGATCGTCGACTTAATCGTGGATAAAATGGGTTTAGTTAAAGGATGCAGATCGAGTTTACCACTTCGAATAGACAGGTCGACCAAAGATCGACGACTCATTCAGTATGATTACGCGACGCATCTCACTACACTGAAGATGGCAATTCACATGCTGGTTAAACATTTGTAAACGAAATTGCAAGATCGGAGGACAAGTGAAGGATTGGAACGTCGACCCGAGCTACTCTTTTTCCGCAAACATACATCCTAGATAAAAATCAATTAATATCATCACAAGAAACCACTATCGCTGCGCCAAAAATATCTAACGTGCAGACTACTTGCAAGCGCTACGGCTATCAACACGGCAAATATTTTCAGGAGATAGGCATTTGAAACCTGCATATATATGCTTCCAAACATTTCTTATCATGTTAGGCGGATAAGCGAAATCCTTTTGAAGATTACGGGAAAGCACACCTGAGTAAAAAGACGACGCAACTATTAGACTCATAAGCAGCTGGATTAGATAAAGTTGAGCACTTTTGTATCACCGTGTTTGCGTCTACCGCGCGCTAAAACTGTCAAGTTAGCTGGGCTGAGGAATGAAATTTGAACCTATTCACGTTTTTGGGCAAATAATCGCGGTTTATCAGGAATCACTCACGCCGACATAGCATGTAAAACATTTCAGGGATCAAACAAGCGGGTAACATATTTTCGGATTCTATCCAAAGGCGACTCGCTGTTCTTACGGAAAACTGGTTGGTGCGACAGATATTAAATGAACACAAAGTTATCTGCTTACATACCGTTCAGATAAAGAGACAGTTTCGGTGGTTTAACAATCCATTCTGGAATATGAATCAGTTAAATCGCAATCTAAGGGAAACACTTGAAATCAATTTGTTCGTAGGCATTCCCGATTATGTTAAACATTACGCATAAAAAATGGGCACATTCCAAGCACTCGCATAGATTGATAACACCATAAACTGACAATTCGTGAGCCGGAAGGGCATTCTACGCACGGGACACTCGGAGGGAGAAAAGATTACGACGACAATCAAATCGACTGAACTGGGTAGCCATTTTGAGCTGATGGCTTTTCAGGTTGGTATTTTGCAACAGCGGCAACATATGGTAACATGTGGGAAGTGCGTTCTTCCGTATTAAGTAAAGCATAATAAGGTCTCCTCGCTGACGCCGATATTGACCACTGTGCAATCTCAGGGAATGCAGCCTGTGTTGATAGGAGTGATGAATCCTCTAAAGAGTTTGGTCGCTCTACGTTGCGGAGCTTCAAGTGCATCGACGGCGCGCTTGCGCCAGGCACGCCAGGCCGGGATTGCATATTCCACGCGAAGCCTTACGTAGGTGTACAGCATTTGTGGAAAAAAGGATTGTTCAAATTGCCGAAAGCCTTCCGTAAAAGTCAAAGATGTTGATTGGTCCTTCTGGATGCCTTTTCAGCCTGTCTCGAGCAACCAAGGTCTTCCCGTACGATCAACTTGAGGCTATTTTCTTGAGACGCACGTTGTAACTGCCGGTCCCCTAGTCGATATTCATAGATAAGCTGATGGCGTATGCTTACTACTATGTACTTGGTCACGTTGAACTGGAGCCGTTTGTCGTATGACCTTACATAGCACTGTCGAGATCGCTCTGCAATGTCACGTGATAATCTGCTGTCTTGAAATCTTGCCAAATTGATATTTTCTGCAAATTATAAGACATTCGACTGCAGTAAACTGCCAAGTTTGTTAATGGATGAGAGAAACAAACGTGGCCTCAGTACATATCCTTGCGGCACGCCACACTGGACCTCCATTTGGTAGAAAATTGAGCTGCGGAGTCTCATATTCAGTTGAGGTTGAGCGAGAAAGTTGGGTCACTGATTCCATAGCTTCGAAGTTTGTGCAGGAGAATGCGATCGTCCAAACTATCGAAATCTTTCGAGTAGTCCAGGTGGACTACCTCGACTCTCACTCTGGCATCGGCTGGCTCTGTTCAGCTTGCTCGGGCTAGCACTAAGTCTTAATTGCAGGATCGATTTCGCCGTAATCCGTGTTGCTGTGACACTTGGATGTCGTTTTTCTCAATATATCCTATAAGCGCCTCTGCATTTATGCGTTCCATTACTCTGGATAAAACTGGGAAGAGAGTGATTAGACGGTAGTTCAAGGGCGCCGAACGATTACCACTTTTGTAAATAAAAGTACTTAGTCCATGTTTCCACTATATCGAAATCTGCATAACGTCGAGACAACGTTGAAAAAACCGAGCTTATGGTTGGGCAATGTTCATGGTCGCTGTCTTCAAGGACTTTAAAATGATGTCGTTCACGCCAGGGGAGCTCCGCACGCGCAATGGCAATAAGTTTTCATCACATTTTTTCTGCCGTGAATGATGAGTGGTTTAATCCTGGTGGCGATGGAAGCTGTGTATAAAGCGGATGAAATGATTGTTCAGTCCGAAAAGTCTGGATGAAGTGTTAGCGAAGCACTTTGGCTGCTCATTCGCGGTTTGCGCATGACAATCAGTTGCACGTAAATCCGGATTCCACGCTGCACTCTGCGTAGCTTTTTGACGTGTCTATACAACAAATTGGGAGTTGTATTGCCTTTAGACGCTTACTTCTGTTAATGTTGGAGTTTGTCATCGCGGATCAAGTTGACACAGTGGTTTCGTTAGGTTGTGCAAGCAACCCAGTTAAGGTTACTTGAAGAGGCTTTGTAAGCGCGCTAGACTGAATCCCTTAATTCTATGTATTTCTAATACGGCTCTTTAGGAATGAATTCACTTGTTTCGGGTGAAGGACTTTTCTTTCTGACGCATTTACCACTAGCTCAATGAATTGGGTGACGAACAAGATCCAAGCAATATTAGGCGGCTTCTCGGCCGGGAAAGACCAGTCGGTTTATTGAACGAGGTTGGCCAGTTTATCGTAACGTGCAACTACATAGTTTTCCAGGTTGTTCTCACTGATGTACTCCGAGTAACAGATATAACGAAAAAGCAACATCGCGTGCTCGCTGCGGCCATATGGTGCATCTATCGTCACGATGTCGACCATTAGTTTCTCGTTGGAGAGCAAAAGGTACAAAACAGAGGGTATGTAATCTGTTTGGAAAATCATGGTGGTGGTAAAGTTATTGTATGGGGTTACATCGGCGATCAGTTCTTGCAAATGTGTCCTGAACTGTCCGCAGTGCGGTGCTGGAAAGTTGATTGCATGCAGTTTGATGTGCACCACCAGAAGGACGTGGCTGAATGGTTGTGCCAGGACTCGTTTCATGGCAGAATCTAGATATTGTTCCTTTTCCAAGGTCGACATTGGAGGGAGGTAAACTATTGCTAATAAACGCACGTCACCACTTCCTAGGTGCACAAAACGTCAAACAGCGTCCATGGCTTGCTTTTTTGGCTCCTCAATGCTATAAACATGCAGGTCGGATCAGTAATACAGAATCACTTCCCCTGCACTGCTAGGTCGATCGTTTCGTATGGATGTTATGCCGGGTAGTACAATCTCAGCATCCGTGATCTCCGTGTTCAGCCATGTTTCGGTGACCATAACTATGTCCCAAGGTATAGAGACCTGACGCATACAAAGTTCGGTTTGCTTGCTTAGGTGACCTTGTGCATTGGTATACAAGCCGGTGAGGTTATCTGTGGTCAAAGTCATGTTTGTGGATGTTGGTTTCCGGTGAGGGTCTATGCCGACCGTTGCGGGGTTAGCTGCTGGTGGATATTTTGTAGGACCGATGACGCAGACCATAAGGCCAGTTCAGATAGTTGTATAGAGCTCTCAGCGCCAAAAAGAGGGTGACCATCCTGTCCTGCTTCAGCTAACAGTATGTTTTGGCATTGCTTCCGTTCTGAGCTACACTGTGACAGAATCGTATTAGTAAATTGCTTACTCAGTGTTACATTTCCTATATGTGGCCCGTTGTCTATTGCTTTTATACGTATTTCGGATGGCACCAATTTACGCTTTTTGTGCCACATATTGATCACATGTTCTAACACAAGTTCGGAGTGTAACGATACTTGCAGCACTCGGGGGCCAAAACCTTTGTAGTTATGTGACAGAGATAACCATGATGTCAAATTAGCGATAACATTTTCGAGTGAGAGTACTTCACGAATAAAGCGCCATTCATCCCAGTCTTGTGCTTTAACCTCTAGCTCGCTTAGTGACCAGAGCTCGGGGACACCATGAACAGGGATAGATTTTGCGTCTTATTGTTTACGGAAATTATCCGGATTTCGTTTGCTTTTCTGGCGTTCGCTCCAAGAAACATCTGGAAATATGCAAACAGTGCATGTAGTGGTACGGAGGTGAGTGGCAGACAACATGACTGCCTCTGCATTATTACCTGACTGAAATGTTGCATGGAGTAACCACGGTTCACCGTAGTATACGGATTTCGGGTGAAGAACAAACCGCATCATGCTGACTGGTTTTTGTTTGAACCCTATTAGTTGACACAGGAAGTTTCACTGCTTTTGTCGTCGTATATTTTATGGAGTTCGATCCGGATACATTTACATTAGAGCGTATAACAGTTAGAGAAGTAGGGTAGTGTTTGATGATCTGCTTTTAAGAAAATCCAGTGGCTGTATTCTTCGGTTGGATAAGCGATAGTGTCTTGAGTCCCGTGGTGGAATTGTTAGTGGTAACTACTATGGCAGCGGGTGGGGTTGTAAAGGGAGGTGCCTAAGTCATAATGGTGGCAACAACGGAATCATAGGTTGTCCGCCATCTAACAGAGTTTGTTGTGGCGGGGCAATCTGTTGAACAACTTGTGGAGACCGCGAATATAGAAGGAGATGCAAGCGTCGCAGTGGCCAAGTGGATCCTTAAAAATTCACGTCATGGAAGCACAATTAAAATACATGCATTGACATCACGAATAACTAATATTATAGGTTGTACTATTAAGTAATCCTTTGTAAAATCGTTGCACAAATTGCATGATTGAAATTTACGTATCTGATACATTATAATCAGATCCTTGGACTGTATAAATTGACAAAAAGTTCCCGGGGATGACATCAGAAACAGAAAGTGGTGAACAAGCTTATTTTTAGGGCTTCATCATCAGGCTAATACAACCACAATAAAGCAAGTTAGAATAGACACCATAGGTTTAAATTGGGTCAATGAAGCAGAGTAACTAATCGATAAGTCTACGTGTTTTGTCTGATTGGCCAAGTGAAGTGGCGCGGCTGCCATTGTTAGTCTCGTTGATCTGAGGCCAGGGCAAGGTTAACGTGTGGACGAGCTTTTTCTGTGCACATAGGTCCGGGTTATAGAGCCGAATTGCGATCGCCTCTGCTTTTTACTCTGACAATGGTCTTGGCTAGAGATGCATATTTTTTTGCAAATATTGCGCTGGGTGTTAATCATTGGACATTGAGCAATGCGTATGCTGGCGCACACCAAAAAATCCGAACGCTCAGAGATTTACACACGTGTCAAAAGAAACCGTTATCAGCTGGTTGAACGAATGGTAGCACTAAATTTACATAGTAAAAATTTGGTCGTTTATTACACAAGCAATATCAACATCCAGAATATCACTCGCCATCAAAAGCATTTACAGGTACCAAATTACGTAATAAGTACACTGCTAATGTGCCGTCTTTTAAAACTTCTTATCCGCATGGCGTGATTTTAAGCCAGTCACGACATAATTAATCGTTCCTGAATGTTATGATATACTTTTTACCACAACATCGTAAATGGCAACGCAACAGGAAGTGAGCCAACTCGAACCACCTTATGGAATACATAGTTACATCTATACATATCGGATGCCAGATAAACCTTTCATATTCTAAAGCGACTCTGGGAATTTTTATATCTGCTGTGTCAATTATACTCAGCCAAAAATCAGTCGAGGTAAATTTAACCTAAATAACAAACACTTTAGATAGTCAACCAATTGGGTAGCATTGACAGCAAATCCAGTAAATCATGAGAGTCCGGTTACGTAAGCGTATTCTTTTACCAGAATATTGGGCTCAAACGGGCCCAGATTTTGCAGTTAATAAATTTGAACACAGCTTACCAGTTACCGGATTCTTGCGTCCAATGTACAATATATTGTATTAGTTAACGAAATCAATTTGTTAGATTAAGGAGATTATCCGAAATTAAATACCTGCTCATCAAAACGTTTCTAAATGCGTTTCTTGCCAGTCCGTGCAGTTTTGATAAAGCTGGTGAAATCCTATGATTTGCAGGGGAAATTTTTATTTCTTAAGCAAAGGTTTTTACTCTTGCTTTCCATCTATATCATTTGCGTTTTAGCATAGAATGGCCATATATACAGAATGCCTAATACTAGTTAGAACCAGCGAGTAGAGGCTGCTCAGGGACAAATACCCGTTAGGTTGTGTTCCACTCTATATATTTTGCATCGGAAAAGTATTTGTCAAGGAACTTCTTAAAATTTGCTACTGACTTTGCCTCAACTACTTGCTGCGGCAGGTCACTGCGTCCGTACACCTCACTGCGTTCGAAACATAGTTGGTGATTGACCCGTTTCAAATCTTGTAGAACAAGCTTATACCGGTGTACTCAAGTGCTGCTTGGTGTGCGCAGATGAAGCAGCGGTCTCAACATAGGGTTATCACCCAGATGTAATATCCGATGAGTCATGATGAGGTCAACCCTCATTCGACCATAAGCTAGGGTGTACAACCCTAGTTTCTTACACCGGTATTCGTATGGCACACATGGTAAGTTGGGAATCAGCCTGGTGGTTACAAGCTTCACTCGCGCAAGCTTTTCTACCTCACCTCGAGTGATAGGACAATACGCGGGATAGCCATACTCTAGACTTGGTCGTATTAATGAGACGAAGAGGCGAGTAACAATATCTTCGGGACAAGTGCTGAAGCTGCACCTGAGTGCCCAAAGCAAACGAAGGTAGTTCTGGTAAAACCCATTCGTGTTTTCCATGGTCTTTAGGTCGTAGCGTGCGAGTACACCCAGGTAGCGCACGAAAGGCACGGGATGCAACGGTTGAAAATCCACCGTGTAGGTTCGGCTATGCTCACTCTTACCCAGCCTCATGCAATAATAGTTGACTGGTTTGATCGGAAGGTTGACCTGTGCACACCACGTGGAGAGGCGGTCGAAGTCCCGCTAAAGCAGGTCACAATAATTGGGTGTACGGATTACTCTCCAGACCTTTAATTCATCTGCGAACAACGCACAAGGTGATTGGAAAAGCTGAGTCACATCGTGCACATGGATCAGAAACAAAATCCGCTCCAGTACAGTGCCTTTGGGCAAGCCGCTGCTCGATGGATATCAGTCGGTTAAATGGTTGTCAACCTGGACCCTCCATTTACGGTCAACAAGGAAATACCTGATCCATTTAAGCAGCGAACCACCAACACCGCACATCATAAGCCTTTCGAGGAGCACTGCATGATAAACCTTGTCAATGCCTTACTGAAGTCAATGTAAATGATATCGACTGATTGGCCTTGTTTCAGCGCTTGTAACCATTCGTGCCTCGTCAACAGTAGGTTGGTGATGCACGAGCGACCTTTCACGAAACCATGCTGTGCGGGCGTCAAGAGGCTTTTCGATTCCAGAAGCTGCAGTAGGCTCTTCTTCACGATTTTCTCGAGCGTCTTTGCCAAGGCAGCAGTCAGGCATAACGGCCGGTAGTTATCCACTTTGCTTGGGTTACCACCTTTCCATATTGGCTTTACAACTGAGCATTTCCAGCCGCCTGGTAACAGTCCAGTGGATAGTAACCTGTTGAACAGTTCAGTTATCGAAGGCGCAATGGTGGCCGATAGGGACTAGAGAGTCAGTAGGCGGGTTTCATCTGGCCCAGCAGGCTTCGTCCCATCAAGATTTGCTAGAAGCTTGTGTATATCTTCAATACTGCAGTCTAGGCTGACACGTTCAGCCGGAGCGGTACCTGTCGTACTCGGTACAGACATCTGGTCGCTTGCATATACGGCAGCGAAGTGCGTTGCCAATGCGGATGCACGGTCTGCATTTGAGGTCAAATTCTGTCCATATGATCCTCCTAACACAGGAACTTTGGCTGCAGGCCTCAGGCGCCGCTTCTCGTAGGCGAAGATTCTCTTGGGAGCAGTTTATGCGGCGGCTGCAAGTTGTTCTTCGAAGCTACTGCCTTTTCTTGTTTTCGCTTTGTTGCAGCAATTTCGTTATACCTTGTACAACATGTAGTCTTCATCACAGCCAGACAACACGAATTTAATCCGTAGTCTGCGTAGTCGTTGGGCCAGTTTGCTCTATTCTTTTCGAACCAATGTGGTTTGACTGGCCCACGTTTCAGAAATTTGAAGGGTACAAATCGGGCGCACAACCATATTGATAGTCCAAGAGGTTTTAATGGACGAAGCATTTGGTAAAGACCAGTCTATCTGGCCCGTTGCTCGAATGAGGCCATTAAAGTCCGTCTTCCAATAGTTAATGGCTGGTTCCAGTAGGGGAGTGTACGGCAGCTGTATTTCCAAACATACGGCAGACGTAGTTCCATAGTATATACAGCAATTCTATAATGAAGAAGTAGATATATAACCAAGCGTTAAAAATTAGGTACATGTAAATTTTTTGCAACAAAATTAACAACTTTTATACAGATATAGCTTTACCTTATATTGGAAACTGACCCGGTATCTACCAGCCCCCGTCTTGCGGCATTGCTTTCATTTTTACTCTTCAAACTACTGTCGCTTCTTCTTTTGCCCTGGTTAAACCCACTACACCCGACGATCAAAAAATGAGGCCTCAGTGCGTGTTGGGCATTGGTCTGATAGACATCGTGTCGATACCTATGCTTGACTTTGTTTTAAAGCGCGGCCGTGTTTGGAACATTAAGTAAATTCTATCCACCGTCTGCAACTGAAACAAAATCTAGCATTCCCAAGATGTACGCAAGTAATTTCCATACTGCCTCTACTGCTGTACGTAATGTCCTTCTTAATACGCACGCATTTTTTCAAAGACTAGGGAAATGCTTAAATATATATATATATATATATCATATTGCTGGTACAAGCCATATCACTATTGTATGATTACTTGAATTAGTAGCAGGCAGCAGATAATTGATCAAATTGCATCAGCAGGTCTTTAGTAAAATCTACCGAAGATATCAAGGTTGCAACTCCATGATCTGGATTTCTGCGTACAGGAACGGTTTGTGCATACGGGTTAAATTTCTTCGCGCAATCGAACCGTGATCCTCAACGTACGGCTTTGTTCGCAGGCAGTAGCTGTGCCTGGACGATAAATGATTGCGAATAATCAGTGATAGTATTTAAAAATTTGCACCAGTTTGGGTTTTCATCACATCTTTTATAAGCGCTAAGCAGTTATTGAAAATTATATTCGGATGCACTAAACATCACATCAGCTTTTATTTTAATTATGTAAACTAATTGAGGCGTATTTTTCCTAGTTGGTGCTTTTTATCTCTCAAATACGAATATATAGACTATGGGAGGTAAGATATGGGTTAAGAATTATTAGTTAAGCTGCCGACTATATGTTGTTTTACTCTCTTTCACACATATTTTCACCTCCGTGTCTCTGCTTTGCACATATCTGAATCCTTTGCTGTCAAACGCTACAACCGCTGACAGCATCTTAGAGCAAGCCGTGGTCCTGAAAGAAATATTTTAGGGTGACCTAAGGCACACAAATATCCAGAGTTTATGCAGTTCAGTTATCCTATTCATAATGGCAGCAAAGCGACGTCAGTGAGTTTTTAGCTAAATCCAACGGCGATGTACATATTCAAGACCGACAGACAACAACGACTAGCTTAGAATCTACGTAAATCTTTTTGAAGGTGGAACGACCTTCAGTGAAAGCAACTTATAAACTATTGTCAAACACTGTAACAACCAACGTTATATTGAACCATCTCCGATAGTCGTCGAAAAAGTATACACCACTACTAATGGGTGATCGAAACTAGTTTGGCGCGTGGTTGAATTTAAATCGTTGCTCTGACGGCACCTTTTCCGTCTGCCTTTCAGAAGGACACTTCTCCGCAATTATTAAAGAAGAACAAAACCTGAAGAGAACAGTTTGACTGTAACTTTGCTTTCACCCATTCCTATGTTACTGATCCTTTCTTATCGAGCTCACGTTTTGCGTAATATACGTTCCGTCTCAATCCCTGGACTTCTCTCTTATATTTATGTTATACACTCATCATAATTGGAACCTCAAAACAAGCTAAATTGATTTACGTCGCATGTATTGCACTTGTATATTTCAATTTGTATCTATAAACCTAGACCATAACGCTGTTTGGGCAGAAAGCCGTCGAAGCAGAAGTATTTGTGTTGTAATCCTCTAACCCTGGTTGTAATAGGCAGAATAGTAGACAAGATAAGACACACGACTAGGTTTGCAGCGACGGCAGAAACAGCTAACAGTAAAAGTTATGGTAATTGCAGACAGGCGAAAGCGTGACATAAAGAAACGTACGTGCAAATGAACAGAGTGTAAAACGACACTCCGATGAGCATGTAATGGTCAAAAGCACGAAAGGCATGTTATTTGCTCGGAAGGCGAAAATAGGTAGCAATTGGATCACTGAGCCATCAAGTCTGAATACTTGTCTGGCGCAGGAAAACAAAATAATTGGCATTGCAATAAGTAATTCTTGCTCCTTCTGTTGTTGCTTGCAATCATCTTAAAACATTTAATACGTTAACAAGTTTAATTAATAAGGAATGGATGATAATTGCTTGACTAAATGGATCTACCTGCAGAACAATTATTTTGCATATTTCATTATGTTCTTTTTCTTGCTATCGGTGAGCTTTGGCAATCAAACTCGAGTGTCGGCTAGGGACCGAAAGGACAGGGCGCATCGTGTTATGAAAATATTGTTGAATTCCAATCTGTATTGTTACAGATGAAATCGCATCACATACGGCCCATGCTCGAACAATGACGTTCTCGTAGCAAAGGTGCATTTGATGAAGCTGATAACATAAAAGTAACTAAATACCTCCGGTCAGTGTAATTCAACGTCACTAACACTAACCGCTAAACATCGAAATGTGTAAGGACTGTTTTACTTATCCTCAGAATTTTATAATATTTTTAAGTATTCTGGAGCCACGCGCATCTCATGTAATACCAACAGAGCTACGTACGTTGAGATAAATGCTGTTTTCTACTAAGTCATTCAAATCACCTGCAGCCAAAAAATACAAAAGTATGGATCACCTTCAAGAGTCAACAAATTGTGCTGATTTCTCATTCCTGAGTTTCGCATTCTATATCAAATATCTTAAATTTAAGAA
>CALYDF020002764.1:0-21522 GCA_944474145.2 Dicrocoelium dendriticum | reverse complement strand
GGGAACACCTCAGATACTGTGCCGCAATATATAGAAAAAAAGGAGAAAAAGCAACTGGTGCACGCTGGCTGAGATACCGGTAACGGATGGGCATCGTTCCGGTAAGCTACCAGCCGGCTGCTGTGCACGCAAAAAAATTATTATGCAAAACCATCTAAGGCTAAATAATGAGATCGTGGTTGGAGGGGAGGCTAAGAGGGATGGGGTGGGACAAAGAAACACACAGCACGAACGCCATTGTGGTCGGCTCCTAGCCATATCAGCAAGCGGGTCCAACCAAACGTGTTCATCGAATTTCGAACCCCAACCAAGGAGCCGAGACGCTCCAACCGAGGCCAGCTCAGAAGTGAGGGTCTTCATTCCTCTGGACTAAGTCATCGCTTGGCCACCCCTCATCTTCTTCCATCCACACCCCCGGAGCGCAAACAACACACGTAGCGGACGTCGGTGGGCTGGCATGCGTAACACGTGGCCGAGCCATCGTAGCCTGATGCGTGAAACAACGGTGCTGAGCGGTTCATTTCCTTTTCCTGTGCCATAAACAAGGAGCCGAACAAGATCGTTGCTCACGCGATGTTCCCACCAAATGTGAGCTATATTGCGAAGGCACCGGTGGTCGAATATAACTAGTATCTTCAGGTCCGCTGCTTTAAGCGGCCAGGTTTCACAACGGTACAATAGGGTCGAACGTACTGCAGCATTGCACGCTCTACCCTTCAGGGCGAGAGTGATGTAGCGCCGGCGCCATCAGTGGCGAAGGTTAGCAAAAACGCCCCAAGCTTTTGCCATACAATTCGTGATTTCATCTTAAATCCCCTGGACGCTGATTCAACTTCCCAGGTAGTTGAATTTTTGAACGTCTTCTAGCTGATGCCCACCAAGGGTGAGCATAGGAGGCGGTCCAGACTAATCTTGGAGAAACGCTATGCACTTCGAGGGTGCGAAGCAAAGCCCAAAGTGAAGGACAGCTAGTGCTAATCTGTCCAGTGCGGCTGAGCACGTAGGTGAGCTGTTACAGATCACGGCTATATCATCAGCATACTCTAAATCCAGAAGTCGTTCTCCTGGGAATAGCTCCACACCTTCTAATTCATGTCCTGTGAACGCGATATCCATGACTCCGTTAACAGCAAAGTTGAAGAGAAAAGGTGACATAAGGCATCCTTGTCTCATGCCGCTGGAATATTAAAGGGCGAAGACAACTTGCCGCAAGCCCTCACTCTGCCCGAGATACGCGCATATAATGCTCGGATAAATTTTACATACTTCTCATGTACACCTTTCCTGAGTAGACATTCCTTAAGTGCATGTCTATCCACCGAATCGAATGCACCTTTGATATCGAGGAACACGACAATTGTGGGCCTCCAATATATGTGACGGTGCTCCAACAACTGACGCAAGGTGAAGATGTGGTCAGTGCAGCTACGACCTCGACGAAATCCAGCTTGCTTTTCACGAATCTGGCTTTCACGTGTGCCAGTCAGTCTGTGAAGTATGACAGAGGCAAGCAATTTGGAGTCGATGGAGATCAGACTGATTCCTCTATGGTTGCCGCATTCCGTTCGTGAGCCTCCTTTGAAAATCGGGACTATGACGGAGCGGCTCCAATCGGTAGGGACAGTTTCCTGCTCCCACAGTCTCACTAGTAACTCGTGTAAATCATCCACAAGAGCAGGTCCCCCGAATTTGAAGAGGGCTGGAGGAAGGTCATCAGGTCCCGCGGCTTTATTTAACTTCAACAGTTTGATCTCATGTTCGACTTCTGAGCGAGAGGGTGGATCCAAATGAACGTCCCACGGAGCATAGCGATCACTGGTCGGCGAGAAATCTAACAATTCTGACCGATTAAATTGCCTTGCAAGGTGCTTAGCCCAATGTTCTAGGCGTTTTGATAATTTGTGGATAGGCTGTCCACTCTCGTCACTTATAGTTTCACTAACACCAGGTCTCCTGTTGCCCGTTTCCCGTATAAGAAGGAATAACTCACGATGGGTACCAAGGGCAGCGGCCATTTCTATCTCGGTTGCACGACGAGACCACCAGAATTCGCGGTCTCTATTCAGGCTAGCACGGAGTTGTGCCCGGAGCACTTTGCGAGTTTCATTGTGTTCGCTTCCAGCCGGAATATGCCGGCGAGCATCTATAAGTTCCAAAGACTGTGAAGAGACCCAATGTTCATGTTAGCGATTAGACATACCACATGAGGATTTGCCTGCTGCAAGTAAGGCCTGTTGCATATGAGATCAGTGAGCTTCAATTGCATCCAGTGAGCATTTATCCAAGTCGGATGACAGCGTAATTTGGTAGGCCTTCATAACAGCTGGATTCACCAGTCTGCCGGTGTTAATGCGCTCACAACATCGTCGCGGGCGTCCGCCAAAGCGCATCCGCAGGTCAGCACATACAAGTGCATGATCGGTGTCAACACCTGTGCTCCAAATCGAGCGACAGTTCTGGACGCAGCCTCTCCAGCGGTAACTGATAGCAATATGATCGATTTGCGTCCAACGCTGGTTCGAGACTGGTGGGCGCCAAGTCACCGTCCGGCGGGTGCTGTGTCGGAAATTAGTGCTCGCAAGAAATAAGCGAGCATCCTCACACAAATGAAGTAACCGCTCACCGTTATCATTACGGGAGCCTATACCATGTTGGCCGCCCAGATGCAGCTCATCTGTGGATAATTTTCCAACTTGAGCGTTCAGATCCCCAGCCAGCACTACAGTGTCCGGGCTTCTTCTGTGGTGAAGGAGTTCGTTCAGTTGGCGATAGAAGTCGACTTTTACCGAGTCATCGCTACAGTGGTAATTAATTGTCTTTTTATTATGGCAAATTAACTTAGAGATATATCAGTAAATTGCTGCCGATTGCGCTAATCCTTTTGCGGCCTGTATGTTTTTATTCCTTCATATATTTTCCAAACTTCAATTAAGCTGGTTGCTCAGAAAGCAACCCGATTAATAATGTGAAGTTTAAGGAATCACTTGCATGAATGATTGATAATATCAGCTAAAACAACAGTAACTATAACAACTAATATTTAAGGATAACAAAATTGCTCCTCGCTAAGAAGTTGCTAAAATATAGCTGAAAAACGGTGACGGTTCCTGATTATGTGGCAAAATATATCAAATATATCTTTATTAAATGCTTCACTAGAGCAGTTGATGTTCGTATGGATGATGTCGCAGAGTATAAATAACAGTTGAAATAATAATGATGTGCGATTTGAAAGGAACCGCACAATAACACAAAAGGTTTTTCTCGACCAAGATATATATATATATATATATATATTTATGGACCTGGCTTGCGTTGAAATGAAGTCGAAAACTGCCACTGTAACTGCAGTAGAAACATGAACTTGTTGAAGAACACCCCGGTTATGTGAGGCAACCCTGTTATTAACCGTATGATATTCAACGACTCTAACGTGATGTACTAAATGATGGACTTGTCATTTTGATGCTAGTTACAGCTAATTTCCAGTGCAGATTGCATGGGTTGTTTTTGAACAACCTTGGACAACAATTTGGTTATGTCGAAACAAACACATGTGTTTGCTGAACCTTTGATATTACCATTGTACAACCAAGTTCGTATTGCCCACGACGCATATGAACTGAGCTACTTAACTGATTGATCTGAAGGACTGAAATTTTCCGTATCGAATTATCGATGTTCGCTTTCAGCAAAATATACATCTTCTCTGTATAATAGGCTGGTTATTGATTACACATGAATGATTCATTTATCTTTTAAAAAAGCACGTTAGATACCAAAAGTGTAGGTTAGCCATATTTTTGATATTTATCCTGAACTGCTTTGACAATATTTCGTTTGCTTCGCAATGCTTTTAATCTTTTAGAAAATCTTTAACTATTTAGATGTGCCTATAAGCTGGGCCTGTTATGCTCTGTGCCATAAGGTATTTAGAAAACGTTATCCCGTTGAAAATGGAATCAATGCTCTATCAAACTACACACCAAATTTGTAGCTTTTACTCTGATCGAGGTGCATTTAATTACAAATAACCGTCTACTTACAATATTTAGAGATTTCTACAATAATACCTTTATGTTTTTGCCAAATTCCGTTTCATCCTTTAGCTTGTAATTCATAGTATCTTCACTGTCATTCAGAAACAAAATTGCACTCAATCATGAAAACCAACTAGCTTTTACGCCATTGCTTGTCTCTAGCCTTGTACCGGGTACGTGCGCGTCCAGAGTTGGAGAAAGCATTTTTTTAAATAATTATATCTTTTTCTTTGCTTTTATTCCTGCGCTAAAAACTATCTGAGCGATACGAGCGATACGAGATATCATTTTTTATACAAGCAGAATTGATAAATATATATAAAACATTCAGTCATGCACTGTTATTTCTTGAAGCGT
This sequence comes from Dicrocoelium dendriticum, assembly GCA_944474145.2. Taxonomy (NCBI): domain Eukaryota; kingdom Metazoa; phylum Platyhelminthes; class Trematoda; order Plagiorchiida; family Dicrocoeliidae; genus Dicrocoelium; species Dicrocoelium dendriticum. The sequence goes on along the minus strand of CALYDF020002764.1, from coordinate 17,125 downwards.
TAAAGCACCGCAAAGAAATAAGGCCTGTTTAGTGTCCAGCTTGATGAAACCAGCAGAATAACAGAATTACTGGCTTTCACAGGCAATGTCAACCTTCTGTATGAAGTCTTGCAAGCCTGCCACTAAACATTAATCTTTATCATGAAAATGGTTAGGTAAATTCGGGGCTGGAACGAACTTGACACGCTTACTTTCTGGCAATACGCAGCGTTAGCCAAAGTATGTGAGATATAATCGGATTACCAGCCTTAAAACGTTGTACGTTCATTGTCAGTTAACCTATTGTTATTTTGACTAATATTAAAAATTAGTAGTCAATAGCGCAAAATGCGTTTCAGGAATACCTATGTAAATGTGATATAAATTTCACAAGCTTTTAACTCAGCGTGTTCCCACCAACTGCGGTGCACGGAATAAAACAAAGTGGGTAGTTTTGAACGCTTGACTTCGCTATTATCTACGGAATAAATGCACCTTTTTATCCGAAACATGGATTAGAAATATAGGGGCGAGCACACCTTGGTCCGATAAGCATTCAATTGCGGTTTAATATTTTATATGCCTCAAATGGTTGATTATTTCTATTTTCCTAAAATGATGCTACTTTGAAAATGTTATGTAAAATGCTTAATAATTACCAGTTACTAGACGAAAATTAGAGCTGCATTACGATCAACTCTCATGTTAATCTCTCTTCTTTTGGAGGTGCCACTCTAGTTGACCCTGACCAAAACAATGTTAGCAAGAGCAACCTCGGCTACATTGCTTATGCACGTGTGATCTGATGCGCACCATTTACTCATCCAGTAGAACGAAAGCAACAAGGGAATTGTCACTGATTCACTTAATTTTCTTCTCCTATTACCCGCTTGCTCGCTGTTTTCATTGATGTGATGACAATGGCACATGTCTACCACCGAATTTGCATATTATTATGCAAACGGTAAAGGTTTGGACACACCTGGACAATCCAGCTGATTGGAGTATGAATAAATATTAAATATGTTTCCAAAGTTACACTGAGGGCAAATTGAAGTTTGTATGCACGTTGTATGAGCCATTACCGAAACTACGCAGCTTCGGTCCAAATTACTGAATATATAAAATGTCTGAATATACATACTAAACATTCAAGTTACCATAAAACTGTTTACCCCGAAACTAACAGAAACATAATTATTGTGCATCCCACAACTGCCCCACGCAACCTCATTTGAGCTGGTTTACGCTTTCCCAAAATTTACCGACATTACGAAAATGCATGTATCATAAAGAAACATGCGATCTTTAACAAAGACTGTGATACTTTCTAAAAGACAAGAAGAGTAAAAAGTAAATAAATAAGGATCAACAAAGTAAATGGTTCTTTTAACTATCTACCGATTTAAGTTCGCTGACCCACACATTTTTGAGATAGAAATAACGCATAAACACAGAAGATAGTGTGGAGAGCAGTTGTAATTCAAATACACAGTTACAAATAAAAGAATAACGGACATAACAACGCTCATTCATATACTGCTTCAATTGAGCAATGCGAAACACTAATCTAGTCTACTTACATCCATGCTATTCTTAAGGACGCTTACGCATGTATGCTCACAGCCACGTAGAGTAGTGGACTGCTAAGCACATCAATTGGCTTGTTTGTATTTCGTCCTCAGGATTAAGTAATGCAAGTAGGAATTTGTGTGATTAAAGCAATTTAGAAATTCCTTTATATAGGGCAAATATGACGTCATTTGGAAAAGCACCCTAGATTTGGATAACTCAGAGGTAGAAAGAGTTCGTCGACAATGAACTGGACAGTAGGGCGTGTTCAATTTGAGCTGAAGGCCTCTCAGGGTGTTTTATTTTGGAAAATCTACAAGAGTTTGTGACAAGTATGCATTGGGTACGTCAATATGAAGTAAATCCTGATGAGATCTCATTGCTGGCATTGTTCTCCACATTTGTACATTCTCAGTTTATGTAGCCTGGGCCAGGTGCTGAAGAGAAAACTCGTGTAAATGGTTGACCTCTCAACAAAGAGGATCTTGGAGTCCCTCGAATTGTGGCTTGTTCCAAGGATGCCTGACGTGGATGGCGTACTTCACATAGCGCCTCACGTAAGCGGTTGGCAAATGAGGAGATATTGACGGATCGAAATTCCCGAAACCGATCCGTAATAGTTAAGATTTTTACTTGTTATTTTCTGTGCCCATTCAGCCTCTTTCGAGAAGCGAAGTTCCTCTTGCACGACCACGCTGAGGTCACATTCCTGGGAAACGCTGCAAATGCTAAGGATTCATGGTTAAATTTACGGCGTATTATCAAAACGTCGCTTTTCGCTAAGTTGAACTAAAGCTTGTTTTCCAATGACCATATATGGACCATAAAGAGATTGCTCTGTAGTGTCGTGTAATGGTTAACTTTCCGGATGTTACACCAGATTTTGTCTTGGTCTACAAATTGCAAGGTCGGTAATATCTAGTAGGAATAAAAGGGCCCAGTACCGATCCTTACGGCGCACCACACTTGGTGCCCTTGTGGTCGAAAATGGAGTTGCGGACTCTCACATTGTGCTGAAGTTACATGATGAATATTTTATCTAACCGAGCACAGCGGTAACCACTTCGACGTTTCAAGTTTGTGAACACGAATGCCGTGGTCCGAGCGCTGTGCAGATAACCAAGTTGATGATGTTGAGCAGTAGTCTGGTATCGACTGACTCCTTGCAGTTTTCTTGCGTAAAAAGCACTTGGTAGTACAAGGCCAATTTCGGTGGAACCAGTGCTGCTGTAACACTATTATATTGTCGCTTTCAAGTTAACCTTTAAGCGCCTCCGCACTTATAACTTCCGCTACTAAGGATAACACTGAGAGCAGAGTGATTAGACGATAGTCCAAGGAAGCTGCACAATTCCACATATTGTAGATGGGAGTGAAAATTCATTGTTTCCACATTGTGGGAACCTGAATTTCCTAAAGACTTCACTAAAATAACCGAGCTATTTTTCATCAAGATTCATGGCGGCTGTTTCCAACGCCTCCCGTCGAATGTCGTTTACGCCATGAGAGTTACGCATGCGTACGATAAATAGGGTTGTCGTTATACAGGTTGCAGATAACCACATGTGGTGAAACCATGCTGGCGATGGGAACTGTAGCAAAGCTGGTGAGATTTTGGTTCACCTTGAAAAGTGAAGGGAAAGTATTCCCGAAGCATGATGGCCGCCTATTGGGTAGATTGCCCCGGCCTAGGTGTTGCTAGTAAAAATGGGGTCCGACACTGCAATCATCACGGCTTGCCGATGTGTCAATACACATTTTAGGAATTGCACTAAAGATCGCAAATACGCAGAATCTAGTACAAAACTTCGGTCATCACTGACTCAATTTTCGGCTGCTAATTCAAGCAAGTTCCAACTGGGGTCTTGCGCCACCCTTCAATTGAAAACAAAAGCAGCCCTCTCGAAAGCGGTTACCATGCACACGCAATACCTGCCCGAGTCAACGCAACTGACTCCGTGCTACCCGTTGTTCTAACGAACTATCTTGATTAGCGCAGCCTAACACTCGCCTACTCACAGCATCGTTTCGGAAACGTTAGTACTACCCAACACCGGCGATGCGCTGCAGAGGGCGATGATCATTGACTTGAAGGTATCTCGGATTTTCAGACCGAAAGGGTTAAGCCCTATTCACATAGCATAGGACTACCTTCACTGTGGTATTGGAAATACGTGCTTTCAAACGAGGGAATTTCTGTCACTAACGTCGCGCATTAAAAGGGCAGTTTTGGCTGTTCTACTATGTGAACTGACCTCACTTGCTATACCACATCTCTGCTGATACAGTCGCCTGCGTAAGTGAATTGTTCCACTATTTCAAGTTTCTCGCTACCTACGCTCAAGGTTTCATCAAGGGGCTGTTGGTAGTGCAGCAACAGTTTGAAATTTGAAGGCGCGAATGGCATGCAAAATAATGGATCTAATCAAGAAACGTTGTGCAGCTGATTGCGCCGCCCAAGCCTCCTTACACTAGATTACATAGTCCGTAAAACCACGAGCATCTAGCAGTTCACAAGGCAGCACGTCAGTTCCTGCATCTTGAGAATCCGCAAGGGAAAACTCATTACATAAATTTACTACGAAATTGAAAACTAGGGAAACTAGATATCTCTGATGAAAGCTACCTGGTGTCGGAAAGACATCTGATAAATCACTTTCCCGGACGGAAACCTGCTTCTAATTTCCAAATCCAGGCAAGCCGTTTCGCATTTAGGTGAGGTACGTGGTTGGATGTCAGTACTTGGCTCTGGAACAATACACCTCTGGTTAGCATAGTCGGTGCGACAAAGCTTCTTGTATAATGCCACAAGGATTGATTAGATCTAGATAGCCGGAGCGATTTCTTCTTCTCTTATTTTTAAAAAAGATAGGTTAGTGTTATACAGAGCATCTCACCATGATGCATAAATATGCCGAAAATGGGCAATCCGGTCTAGCAGCAGAACGACTGAGGGCTTCATACACATCAAGGACCACGGCCTCCAACGTGGCTCTGAACAGAACGTCCTAGGTCCGTTATGAACCATCTGATTAGGAAGATTTCACGAAGTAGGGGAGACTGAGCTTCTCTTGAAAGTGTTCCGTTTATCGAGCCATACCTCGCTGCTTAATGTGAATTAAAGCACCTGGGATTATTCGGATTAATTCACCGACACCTAGTTGCCTGAAACCATTCGTGTAGATCAGCTGGAAAATTTTGCGCAATTTCCTCCTTCTGCCACCTCCTCTATTTATTGATCCCGACTGGTCCACCAAGCTTCTTTAGTACGTAGGTAACAGTTAATGCAATAGTTACTAAGTACCTTAGCTACTGGAGTGTCCAGACGACCTACTTTTGCATTCATATTTCGTACAAGTATAATGATATCTTAACTGGTTGCACAGTTTCGCAGGGTGTATTTTTGCGGCAGAATGTGTTTTTGCTAGCAACCGAAATGCATTCAGTGGGAGCTTAAGCGGAAACAAAAAACTAACAGCGTTTTCTACTGCTCCGGGAATCCATGTTGATCCATGTGGTCAAGCGGGCCGCCCATAAACGGCTGTTCACAGGAAACCAAGCAACAATCGATGACCCAGCCTTGGAGCATAAAATACACATACCCCAGCTTGACCAGAGGCTCCGCATCAGTGACTCTTGATACGTACAATTATTTCAATAATTACAAGAGTCATTTATCCTAGTTACGGACACCCAACTCACATCCACACATAGCGGGAATAACATGCGATTGAGTTAGCCTGTTGACATCTATGTCGTACGGCGCAAAGGTTGAGAGTGGCCATATAAGCTCCTGTGGCCGATTGGCTTCCAATTGGACTTGCTGGAGAGCAGCTGTGTATGGTTCGATCCGAGTAGCATTATGACTGCTCTCTATTAAGCTGTGAACTACAGAAGAAAGTTTGGTAATGCAGGTTGAAGCAGAGTAAGAGAGACAGGTAGAAAAGTATGAAGGCTTTCCATACTTGGATAGAATGTTGAGTAGGGTCCTCAATCGAAGAACTGGGCTTAAAAAGCCTGTCCGCAAAGCAGTGGGAAGGTGGCAATTATGTAACTTTACGGTAGGTTGCTATTGCTTTCAAAACATTTACATCTTGGACCAGAATACATAATTTGTTTGACCTCTAACCATTGACCGATCTGGTAAGATTAGCTTTCTAGTAACCCCGGGGACACCATCTAGTATAGCTCAACGGATCAATAGGTACGAAAACCGTCGCATCAAGTTGAACTTAAATCGCCTTTCGATGGTAAAGCAGAACAGCAGGTGATATATTTTAAAGGTGATTGGATTGTGAAAATCCGGTAAACACATACTTTCGCGTCGTCGATGCATATGAGACGAAACAGAATCGACAACTAACGTTTCTGGATCGTTGTTGATTTCGAAGTAAAATTCCTCTTTGTAAAATAGGAACAATCTACCCATCTACTAGGTGGATCGATTCGTATGAAAGTCATGCCAAGTAGAGCAAGCTCAGCTAAAATGCGACATAGTCAGGCCATCGTAATTAGTTAAAAGACTTCATCTTTTATTCTTTGAAAATTCGTTTGCACATTATTCTTCATTATTTAAATCATAAAGTTAACACAACTCCGGTCTGTCATTATATTTAGAGCTGCAGTTTCTACCATATTTTTAGCAACAAAAGAGGAACACTTGGTGTAGTGTTGAAATTTCAACATCGTTTACACTGAGAAAAAATGTATTGATAAATCTTGCGCCTTCAAACGGCGGTATATTAAGAAACTTTGGACTTATGTCTATGGAAGCCGTTAGTTCGAGAGAAGCTAACAGAGGCTGTGGGTAGACCGGAGTCCAATAAGTAGAAAATGACATATATCGTTCACACTCGAACAAGCCAAATGTAACATAGCGATTTAATAAATCAAGTAGGGACAATGTGTAGATGACTTTCGAATAACGGCAAGGGGATGAGTTGGAAAAGCTCACAGTGTAAGATTCGTGCGCCTCAGTGGTTCCATAATAGCGGCAGACATTCTGATGCTGTACAGCCAAAATAGAAAATTGCTGCGATGATATGATAAAGCAAGTCGGATGTTACTCACGTCAGTTTACTGTATTTGCCTGGAGAAAGATAGAAAGTAGAACAAGAGCCGGCGGGTATGAGTCAAATTTACAGAGCAGAGCAATTATAATATAGTTAAATGCGCAGAGCATGCAGGCAAATAAACATCGAAGAACGGTGATAACGTAAAAAGGGAAGGCGAGCTAAGTGGATGTTTTTTCTTGTGCTCTTCGCTTCCATACCAGCCAACAAAGACCGACGGTTTGGTCCTGATTTGTTCTCATCAGGTTGAAATGCCCTTATTTGCGATTGGAACTGGACAATTTGTGGTTGACGGCTATCGTCATGTTAATTACATCCTTGTGGTACACCTGTATATTTTGACACAGGTATTCACGACAAATATAAATTAGATTACTGGTGGTTGTGTAAACATGTGATTTTGTAGAAAGTAGAAGCCAAGAATAACTTGTACAATAACCTGCCTCTAGGGGGAATCGCAACAGGGGTATACGAATTACCTGTCCGCTGCTCCACCAATTGAGCTACGGATATCGTAAAAATAAAACTAATAATATTGCATCCAGTGACGAACATTTAACAAACGGTTTACTGTACAGTTCAATCTTCGCATTTATAAGTTTATATTCTCATTTCTGTTGTTTAGTATATTGGTGTTTTTTCAAATCTACAGCATTCACCGCTTTGATTTTTGATTCCTCTTTCGGTTTTGGCAACAAAAGTGTGTTCTTGTTTGTCGGTTTGCTTCTCACAGACACAGGTATTAGAATATATCACTTAGCCTTAAATTACCGGCCAAATTTAGGCATTTCATATAGGAAGGTGCACCTTGTTGCCAGCATATCGATGATATCCTTAACTAAAAATCGAGATTTACAAGCGTGTAAGATATACAGGGTTAAATTTGTGTAGCTTAAATTGTTTCTTGCTTTTCCGCGGAAACTAAGGATAAATTGTAAATTATTTCGTTCTGTTAAATTGTGTGGTTTATTTTATTAATAATTTAACATGTTCAGTTACACATGGTTACTTTGTTCATATTCCTTTGAATTCGGTACGAGGGGACTCTATTAATACTGCGCTATACAGTAATTTTAACTAGTAATCCAACCTGAGTATGTGTAAGACACGGCACAAATGCTTCCGAGGAAATCGTAGTCTACAGTATTGAGCGGATTGTGGTCTATAAAACCTCTTATGATAGGGTGAGTATTCTGAACACTGGCAAGGTTAATACAGTAATCTATTTATTGAAATTGTCCACCCGACTGCAATTTAACTGATTGTTTCTGGCTCAGGATTGCTAACCTAAGCTATTGTGTGTTGCAGGTAATTTTACTTGGCCGATTGATTTGTTTTCCAATGTATTTCACAAAGACCAAGCTATTTCCGTGAGTACCTTATTGTTCATTTGTTTTCTGGCGTACGCCGTAGCTACTGGATTTTTATTTTTGTAAGTGTACTGACCAAAATTTGCTAAATGGGGCAATCTTAAATGTGTTCACATATGTCGTTTGAAGTTTAGGGGCTATATACCGAATATGTGTAGACAAGTGCACATGAAGCGAGGTTGGAAGATTTAGTAATAAGTACGCTTCAATACCTGCACTAAACCTTGTGCAATGAGCATTTAAACGATTTGCTAAGAAATAGCTTCAAATATGGCCTGTTCTCTGTAGGTGTATTTCGTTTATTTATTGAAGTGAAATTGTGCTGCGCAAGCCCTGCTACATTTCCTTATAATGAAAAAATATTTACGTATATAAGAAGCTACTTATCCGCCACTGAATTGTAATATGTAATATGTAATAAGGAAGGCAACAATCTTAGTTAAATCATGATGCCTTATTTGGTGTGTTGCTTACCATTAAATTGGTGCAATTTTGATGAAAATACCCGAGACATGGTTTTAATATCAGCAATCCGTTAATGGATTTCTGCGGATGTAAAATGTTGCAAGTCGCACGACATGCGCTAGGTAATTGGACTTATTTTACAAGCTGTCTTGTGTAATAATTTAAAACACCTAGTTTCTTCTGCTACCGATTATTTGCATTTACCATTTTGAAGGATTGCGTCACGGAAGCCACATATGTCATTTATTTGTTTTGTTTACCTAAAGAATAATTTTTCTGCCATATGAATTGCGCTATGTGTGAATTGCAAAAATAATAGCAAATCCATACCTAGGTCTGGAAGTCCGTATACCGACAATATTCAGTGTCCAACAATCTTTCTCTCTGCTAGTGATTTGAAGTTTATTTTGGTTCGCTATTGATGTCCTGACAGCGCCTTCATAGTAACATGTCTTTGAATAGAATGTTATTGAATAGAATAAATCACACCAAAAATCAGGAAGCTACGATATAGCAAAATATGTTAATAAAACATACAATGGTAATGGTAGGATGCATTAAAAAGACGGATTTTGATATTTAAACATGGTTTATTTTACTCCACTTACGGTACGCTTCGTATCGATTAAGTGGGATAATGGCTGTTCCCATATCGGAACGTTTTTTAAGTATACAGTTATTATCCACGGATTATATTATCTTACCTTATTTGGTTTTACAATTGGTATGGGTAAAGAGCGATTTATCTATGTCAGCATACGCTGCGTCCGTCTAGAGAATAACTTAAAATCTATCTAACTGGTATCACTTAGGTTTTTCAAATTACCATCCTATATCTGTGACGCGTTTTCGTCAAGTCAAATAAGATTGAAAGGAAATTTGCATTTCACATGTATAGCCTTCTGTGAAACACTACCGCATTATATATAGTTAGGGATTAATCTTGGATATCGCTTATGGTTTAAACACTAACAGAAATTTTTTCTTAGCAAATGTGTGCATATTATTATAGTTTATATTTTACTTATGCATTTAGGAAACTGTTGCACAATGCTTTATGGCAACAAGCGAATAAAAGTTTTTATTTTAGCAGTTCCTGTAATCTAAATATACGTTCGAAAACAGTGAGTAGATATGGATTTTAACAGAAATGATTGGATTTGCCGATAGCTTTTCATTTTCTTCTACGTGAATTTCATTGCGAGCAAAATAAATTATCAACTAGAGGTTTAATTTGAGCGAACAACATGGAAAATAAAAATAAGCAACATATAGGAAATTATAAAATTAACTGTAAGCTATTTTGCCGATAAACACGTTTTCTGGAAATACTCTTGTTGACAATGGGTAGTTAGGTTCGCATTAAAATTGTCAGCACTGGTAAATAAACATATTTAACAGGCTACAACTACTCGTTATATGTAGGCTGTAGCGCAATAAATATGTACACAGTTTTTGCGTGGTATTCACTTTGATATTGCGAGAACGCTACGAGTAATCGTAGATATACATATAAAATTTGGACAGAAGACAAGAAATTTGCTTTTCAAAGGTTGTAACATTCATCAGAACTATTATTGATATCACGAATTAGTCTGTGGTACATTGAGGCAGCAAAGATTGACTGTTCTATTTTATCAACGCTGGAAGATGGTTGTCTCACGGGCTATCAATTTCTATGGTACATGTTTAAATAAAGGCGGTCGCATTGATTGCCCATTATAGATTTTCTACAAAGAAGCTTACAAATGTATAAGGCTAACGATTCCACAGTATAATTTGCAAACAGGATAGCGATGTCGAGAAAGCATCATTCTAGTTGAAGCTGTAATCTTTTGCACATGACATATTAAATAATTTTATTTTGCTACGTAACGCACACGTCTCGGATAAAGAACCAACATACTCGTTTCACAGCTGACCCAAGCATAAATAGCAAAACCAGACTTCCAACCATTTGCAATCCAACCTTCGCAACTAATTGTGACGACCGCTTAACTGGATGTAATCACACTCAACAAATAATAAAGCATTTTAGTCTCCAATATTCGACATTGAACGGACCGATAGAAATTAACAAAACTGGAATCTTGGCAGCAATGACAAGAACTCAGCAGATATGTCCTGGGATTTAAATCACGCAGCAAATAAACTCTTGGACAAAGACTTTTAAACTGTCACACCTTTGTATCCAATGCAACCGAGCAAGTGTTTTTCTTATTATTTCAGATACATTTCCTGTAATATGTAGTACATTTCCCAGGCAAGGTTGCACATTTGATTAAGAATGCCTGCTCATCAGATAAAGGGCACATGTGAATGTCTTCCACTGATAATCTAGGTGAAAGGTTCATACAAGGCTATCTCAAACGTCACAAAGCATGCCGCCTTTCTTTGCGCTCCTAAACTTGATAGAAAAAACAATCCTTACTTTCTGAAAGACGGCCTGTAATCCATGTAATATACCAACAAAAATTCATGTGTATTATATATGCCTAACCAATCATTTGCAGCCAAATATTTTTTGAGTATCAAGTTTGTGACTTTCAATTCAACGCAAAATATTAATTTATTATAAAATCCCTAAATATTACGAACAGTTAAATGCTGTGTGAATACTTACTTATCTTATTTCCAATTATGTTTTCAACGTTATTATTGTGATCCTATTACAAACATTCCTGGTTACATTAAAGTTTACATTTATATTGTTTGGTACCTTTAAGACGTATCTAAATAACGTAGAAACGAAACGATATTTGCCATCTAAATGCCTAGGGATGAGGAATCATTGCGGTATTATTATAAAACTTATGCTTACTTGCAGTACCCATTTATATTAATCATTGCAAAAATATACTTCATGAGTTACTAGCAAAATGAACCCAATAATTTTCGGTCTACGGACGTAGGAGACACCATTTATATTTTTCGTTTAGCAAAAAACGCCGTCGCGTGACGGCGGCTGAATCATTCTCCGAATTCTGGGTGTGTCACGGATGCAGTCGAATGACTGGATGGACATTCGAGTGTGTCAGCATAGCTATGACCGATGCCATCAATGAAAAATTGTTCAATGTTAAAGCTGGCTGCGGCAAGTATAATTAATCAACACATGCCGTGTTAAAAGTGATAGAAGTCGGGCGGATTGAAGTTATCCATTCCAAAAATGAATCGGTTTCGGTGATGAATAAAGACAATTAACCAAGCCAAGGTTGGAAACTCGATTCACCTTCAGGGTGAACAGTAACATGGCAACTTTCAATAAATGAAGCTTTTGTCTGTAATAAGAAAGATACAAATAGTTAGAGGAGAAAGAGTTATCATATTGTGTGAATGAAACAATGGAACAATGGTTTTCTTGTAACTAAAAAGCTCAATAATAAGAGGTCCCTTAAGATGCTATTGGCTAAAATTAAAAATTTAAAAAAAGTTAACAAATGTTGGTTTACACCTTGAATACCCTTAAATATACATAGTGTAGACTGTAAACCCAATGCAAATTCACGAGAAATGACGACAAAATGGCTGTTGGTAAAATCGCGTCTACTTTTGTTGTAAACATGGTTGTGAAATAGGTAAAATGAAAGCTGGGGTCTGAACGCCAGTTAAATCGCTAACATTCACTTTTGTTTATGCTTGGGTAAAGATTAGGTAAGATTTGCAGCGAAATAAGTGCAAGGTCAATGCCAAATTTAAAGTGCCAGCGTGGCAGCACATACGGCAGATTCCAGTAGGGCATTCCACCTTCTGAAAACACGTACGGAAAGGGAATTCCTACGGCTTTCTAAACAATTGGTTGCTTTGGCTGCTAGAGCTGGTGGCCTCTCAAATTGCTGTTGTGAATAAACTTTAACATATGACGGCCCGTGTGGCTGCGATCCCTCAAAATCTGCTTAGGTATTCTAAGTTCCCCACGCATTATCCTCTGAAGTGCCACAACACTCAAATCCATCGATCATACGACGAATTCCACATACCAATAACCTTACTGGTTTCCCGGCTATGGGGTATCATCTCGCGATGAGGTCTCTCCTCAGCATTGCTGCCAGACCTTTATTGCGTATTCCAAATGTGGCCTTATGTATTAATCGTAATTTGTGGGAAAAACAAACGGTCGAATTGACCGATTGCACCCTTCAAGTGGTACACGTTTTGGATGTCCTATCTTGACAACGCTTCAGTCTGATAAGAAATTTCAAAATCAAGCTAGACAAAATACCCTAGATATTTCTCGCTTGAAGTAGTATGAAGCTCCTGGTTACAGCTTTTGCAAGAAGGCAGCAACGTTTGCCGCAACTGCAGCACAACATGTTCTGTATGCTTTAAACTATTATGTTTGCTGAAACTGAAGTATTGATATCTGGATTACTATGTAACATAAAATCTACTTTAATAGTTTATCGTTCGAGGCTACAGGATTTTCTGTGGATCAAAACTCGAAGTGGTGGGCGCTATAAACTATATGATTAAACCAGCCACACAAATAGCGGAGAGCTCACAGACGCAAAACCACCAGTGCCGTTCAAAAGGTAATGGTTCCTTAACGTGAATACAGTCAGCTTAATTTAATAGACAAGAAAAACAAGTGCCAAGTTCATGCCAGGTTAGACGTTGAGAGGTTTAAACAGGGGCACTGCATGAAAGGAAGGTTTTGGTTTGCATGCTAGAATGATAAAACAGCAATGTGATTATGGTTTGAGTTAGTTTTATACGCGGATGCTAATCCAAGATAATTATAATGGTAGAACTACTTTGGAGTAGAAGGATTTTAGTAAGTATTATTGTTCGTCGCATTCAGCCGACAATTCAGATAAGTCAACTACCTCTCCGGAAAAGAACCAGACGGCCGCTTCGCCCTATTGGGGCTCATCAGTGGTGCGCATCCTTTGGTCCGCTACGTGAGATCGAACCCATGAATGCTAGTGGCTTGCGCCAACTAGCCCGCAGCTTATGCAACTGCGCCATGGAGGACGGTAGCCGACCATCCCGAATTGTTAGCTAACTGCGATATAGCCCGACCCATCCTCCACTGCCATGCAGGCACCTGTCATGCAGATGACAGCGGATGGCCTTCCGGCGTCAGGACTTTCCAGTTACGGCAGCTATGGATCGACATATCACTTTTGGAATCCGTAAGGGCGAATTTGTATTACTTATGAGTAGAAAGGATTTGGTGAGCATTTTTGTTCGACGCAGTCAGCCGACAATTCAGCTAAGTCAAATACCTATCCGGAAAAGCATTAAACGGCCGATTGGCCTTATGGGGGCTCGTCAGTGGTGCGCATCCTCTTACTCATTCTCATAACCATCCTCGTACTCATAATCATCGTAATCCTTCTACTCATAATTAATACAACTTCGCCCTTACGGATTCCATAAATGATATGTCGATCCATAGCTGCCGTAACTGGAAAGTCCTAAAGCCGGAAGGCCAACCGCTGTCATTTTCATGGCAGGTGCCTGCATGGCAGTGGAGGATGGGTCGGGCTATATCGCAGTTAGCTAACAATTCGGGATGGTCGGCTACCGTCCTCCATGGCGCAGTTGCATAAGCTGCGGGCTATTTGGCACAAGCCACTAGCAGTTGTGTTTTCCATCCTCCGTAGAGGACCGAAGGATGCGCAGCACTGACGAGCCCCAATAGGGCGAAGTGGCCGTCTGGTTCTTTTCCGGAGAGGTAGTTGACTTATCTGAATTGTCGGCTGACTGCGACTAACAAAAATAATTGTAGAACTATTTCGCGCGATAAAGTTATCAGACGCTCAGTGCTATAGCACATATAGTAACATATCCACAACGATCTAGGCAAAACGCCGTGACTCAGACTTATAAATACAGCCCGAATTGCGTGTTTTATCTTTAAATGAAAGAAATGTAATGCGTATGACTCAATAAGATACCAACAACAGGGCGTTTAATGACCGTCTGACCGTTGTGATGGGCTTCTTTTTGTCCATTAAAATTCACTTTATCCTTCTATGATTTCCCAGTTTAAAAGCATCCAAGATTTCCAAATATTTCTAAAGCGATATGCTGCAGGTAACCTATGTTACGAACAGTGAACTCTCTTAGTATTATTAACTACAATTGCACGTAACTTAATAATGCGACAATAGCAGAACTACCCATTTCTTTAGAATGTTCTGGACAGTGTTTAAGCATGGGGCACCGAGAGGAAGCCGCAGATCAAAGTTTCTATATGCATAATTTATAAAATACATCATTCAGTTGCTCACAACCAGCGGCTAAAACAAGTATTCCACAGCGGGATGCTCATGAGTGAGACATCGCGTACTGATGTAAGCAGAATTTTGTTGTCTGAGGCGGAATAAAATTGCGTCAAGGAAGATATATAGGCAATTCGCTTTTCTTCCAGAGCAATTGAGGAGTTTGGATTTTCACTTTTCCTGAAAGTTCTGTTATCTACGAGATGCTGTGTACGTAATAGACTATCCAAGCATGAACATCCGAACAAAAACACCACGTCAGCGTGCTCGAAAATATAAAGAGAGGGAAAGGACGGAAGTCTAAATTTTGTCACGCGTCAGCAACCCCCACAGATTGAAGACAAAGAAAAACTACTGTGAGTGTTATTGGTATCTATGGTGAGGTCACACAATTGTCGCTAATATTATACATATGGAATCACTTATGGCAGCAATTTTCGTAACGCTATTAAGAAAATTTCTGATTGGCATTTATTTCTAACTGGCCACGCAATGTGGCTGATTTTGCTGTCAAATTAATCACTTACTCATCTGAGGGTAACATCGCTGTAACTACCTTCTAGCGCATGTAATTGTGCTTCAACTCAACTTTATTGAAACATGTTGATGATACTTGACACATTTTTACTATGTGACATGACGCAAAGCCACCATGCGAAGGGCAGAGTGCAGAGAAAATGTCCGAGAGTGTCCGGATCCTCCTTTAATCTAGGCAGGAATATTTATACTTCTGCTACGGTAAAATTGGTGAGTCTTGTATCTCGCTAAGTAAATTCCAAAGTATGCTTTAAAAATTTGCATAACTGTTACGTGAGCCACATTTGTAACACAATCTGAGTAATACAGGTTCCAACCGCACGCACGTCAGCAGTAACATAACCATATAGTGCATTTTGGAAACGTAGATTAAAGCGGCATTCTGGAAAGGGAGTATTCGAAGAGTAGTATTAGAACAAATGCAAAAACTGGTTAGCCAGTTTGGAAAAATGAGTAGACAATTTGACAAAATTAATTGTATATCAAACACTTGACGCCTGTATTTGCTATTTCGGTATATAGCGCCCACATTTTGTGGCGCATAAGGATGATTTTAGCATTAGAGGAGAAAAATTAAATTATTATTTTGCGCTAGATTTAACATTCCTGAAGGCAAGAAGAATAAACCATCAATTATATGCTTTAGTAATGACAGGTAACGGAGCAGGCATATATTAAATAGGATCAAATATTTATAGTGCATTGTAATGTATATAAAAGTAATATTTATATTTAACATTCTTTTTCGCCGTAAATATTAATAGTTCCCAGTTTATCAATCCGCTTTTAACGTCGTTTCTACTGCGAGGCTAACATATTGTTAAACCGTAAAGACAACATTAAATAAATATTAATATTTCGTGATTTGAAGACATGTTTCGGAGCTAGAACCAAGGTTGAATTTATAAATCCGTGCTTGCTAAGTTGATGCAGGAGTGGATAATCATCCTGAATCTGCTTAGACCGATATAACTGCGACCGATTCGATGCGCAAATCACGATGGTCTGTGACTTATTCATGGTTTATTTGCCAGTTCGCCTCTTAAAATGCTAGAAAAAAGTAAGCAACATTTGAGGTATGACTGTGTCTTTAAGTGATAAAAATAATACCTATTCTCGGTCTTGCGAGGCATGCCCTGATAAGCACAAGCATATTTGTAAAATGCTTTTTATAGTTTATCCGCATATTGCACGTGCCATCGTAAGTAAAATATGTTTTACTAAGCTTTTCTTGCCATGATTCTAAACAAATTCTTTTTCAAAAATATGGGACAAAATATTTAAGGGAATGAAAGCCTCTATTTTCAAGATACTTTCAACTATATGCTTGTAGGGATGTTAAGTTAAATTATAATCAAACATGTTGACATACGATCAATTTGAAATGATTTTTCTATCCATAGCCACCAAAGATGATTCAAAAACTAGAGAGAGCAATTTAAAAATGCCTTGAATTGGTACATATTATGCTGCAAAAACCTATTGTTAGAAAGTCTTTACCCGCATATCTTAATAAAAATAAATAAGTGCAACGGCTCTCTTTGTTTGCAACATTTGCCTCGGAGCATTTATGTTGCCCATTCACATTTGAGATTTGTGGTATCATATTAGGCCTTCTTCTTGAAACTTCCTTAACTATCACTTATCAAATATTGTCCCTTGCATTTTGTAAAACAAATATATATTAACAAAATTAACCCGATCATTTCGCCAAAAGTAAGCTCCTAGAATATTTCAACTCATTTTGTTTACATTAAACTCATAACGCTAGGCAGATGACAGTTAATTAATAACGATGCTTAATAGTTTTGATATTTTGCTAACAAAACTGTGTGGTAGATATTATCAAGAAATTGCATAGAGTTTACCAATAAACTCCTGTTGCCAATGGTTGGGCGCA
>CALYDF020002763.1:0-32426 GCA_944474145.2 Dicrocoelium dendriticum | reverse complement strand
ACCATCGTAAGTTATTCCGTCTGATACGGGAAACGGGCAGCAGGAGACCTGGTGTTAGTGAAACTATACGTGACGAGAGTGGACAACCTATCCACAATTTGTCAAAACGTCTGGAGCGTTGGGCTGAGCATTTTGAAAAGCAATTTAATCGGCAAGAATTGTTCGATTCGCCGGTCACTGATCGCCCCGCTCCGTGGGCTGTCCCTTTGGATCCACCCTCACGCTCAGAAGTCGAACGTGAGCTCGGACGGTTGAAGTTGAACAAAGCCGCGGGACCAGATGATCTTCCTCCAGCCCTCTTCAAATTTGGAGGCTCTGCTCTTGTTGATGCTTTGCATGAATAACTAGTGAAACTGTGGGAGCAGGAAACTGTCCCAAACGACTGGAGCCGCTCCGTTATTGTTCCCATCTTCAAAGGGGGCTCGCGCTCGGAATGCGGCAACCATAGAGGAATCAGTCTGATCTCCATAGCCTCCAAAATACTCGCGTTCATAATTATCCACAGACTGACTGGCGCTCGTGAAAGCCAGATTCGTGAGGAGCAAGCCGGGTTTCGTCGGGGTCGTGGCTGCATCGACCACATCTTCACTTTGCGTCAGTTTTTGGAGCACCGTCACACATAATGGCGGCCCACCGTAGTCGTGTTCCTCGACATCAAAGGTGCCTTCGATTCGGTTGATCGTTGTGCCCTTTGGAATTGTCTACTCAGGAAAAGTGTGCCCGAGAAATATGTAAATATTATCCAAGCATTATATGCGCGTAGCACGGGCAGAGTAAGGGCTTACAGCAGGCTGTCGCCACCCTTCAATATATCCAGCGGTGTGAGACAAGGATGCCCGCTGTCACCTTTCCTATTCAACTTCGCAATTGACGAAGTCATGGAGATTGCATTTACAGGACATGACTTGGAAGGTGTGGAGCTACTCCCAGGAGAACGACTTCTTGACTTAGAGTATGCAGACGACATTGCCCTCATCTGTGACAGCTCCCATACGTGTCAAGCCGCGCTGAACAGATTAGCACTGGCTGTCAGTCGCTTCGGGCTTTGCTTTGCACCACCGAAGTGCAAAGCGTTCCTCCAGGATTGGCAGGGTTCGCCCCCTGTGCTGACCCTTGGTGGGGATCAGCTAGAAGTCGTTCAGAAATTCAATTACCTGGGAAGTTGTATCAGCGCCCTTGGGATCGAAGACGAGATCACGAACCGCATAGCGAAAGCTCGAAGTGCTTTTGCTAACCTTCGCCACCTATGGCGACGGCGCGACATTACTCTCGCCCTGAAGGGTAGAGTGTACAATGCAGCGGTACGTTCGACCTTACTGTACGGTTGCGAAACCTGGCCCCTAAGATCGGCGGACATGAAGAGGCTACTTACGTTCGACCACCGGTGCCTTCGCAGTTTGGCTCACATCTGGTGGGAACACCGCGTGAGTAACGAGCGTGTTCGGCGCCTTGTTTACGGCCTAGGAAAATGGAATGAACCGCTCAGCACCGTTATTTCACTCACCAGGCTCCGATGGCTGGGCCACGTGTTGCGCATGCCAGCCCACCGACTCCCTCGACGTGCGTTGTTTGCTCACCGGGGATGTGGGTGGAAGAAGAGGAGAGGTGGCCAAGCGATGACTTGGTCCAGAGGAATGAAGGCCCTCACTTCGGAGCTAGCCTCAGTTGGAGCTTCACGGCTCCCTGGTTGGGGTCCAAAAGACGGTGAACACGTTTGGCTGGATACACTTGCTGATATGGCAAGGAGCCGACCTCAGTGGCGTTCCTGCTGTGAGTTTCTTTGTCCCTCCCCATCCCTTTAGCCTCCCCCTCCATCTACGATCTTATCTCATAGGGTAAAACGTAATTAAATTTTTGTTTTTGCCTAGTAGCCGGCTAGTAGCTTACCGGAACGATGCCTATCCGTTGCTGGTAGCTCAGCTGGCATTCAACAGTCGTAATTATTTTTCCTTTATATATTGTATGTATGTAAGTATTTCCTTTATGTATTGCGGTACAATAGCGGAGGTGTTTTAACATCTCTAGCTGACATGTTAAAAAAAAACTTCACAATAGTTCACATCCACGCTGATTAAAGTTCACGTCTCCTTCGGACGTTCGTCGGACCGAGCAAAAGTGTACTCACAGACAAAAACTTTGATCTCATTGTTTTGTCTTTAACTTGCTAACTCACTGTTTGCCGTGCCCTATAACTGCTCACCATCACATATACTGACACATGATCATATCGGCACTATGTCGGAACGATTTTGTTTTTGTTCTCACAATAGTGACATTAGCTTTTACAAGCGCTATGCTTTAAAAATTTTAGGTATTTTAACGGATCAAACTTGCTACTTTTCTACGGCCAACTTATAAAAAAAAGCCGTATTAAAAGTGTAGGTATTTTGCATCAAAATACGGTATAGAATGAAGTGTTGCAATGCGGAGAAAAATGTCACGAATGTTTCGGAATCCCTTGTAAACTCGGTGCTAATATACGAGCACTGACGTAAAAGTTAGTGCCTCTCAAAATGTAGTATATTGTCCTAATAATTCTTACTTAAATATCAATACACCACCCAAAACCTGCATCATTCTGACCTTGGGTTCGATCCTCCGTAGAGGACCGAAGGTTGCGCACCACTGATGAGACCCAATAGGGCGAAACGGCAGTCTGGTGCTTTTCCGGACAGCTGGTCGACAAATCTGAATTGTCGGCTGATTGCTACGAACAAAAATACTCACCGAAATCCTTCCATTCATAAGTAATGATGAAAACGTGCTTGTGAACGTTGCGTGTGAACAGCTCGCTTGCCGTGGACGACATCAAACCAAATACTGAAGGCAGCAGCCATGTACCTTACGGAATCATTAGTTTGGTTCTTTCAACGTTGTCTCGACGAAATGCCGATTCACACACTGTTGAAACATGGACTAATCACTCCAATTTACAAAAGTAGGAATCGTATGGAGCCCTCGAGCTACCGCTAAATCACCCTCCTCCCAGTTTTATCCAATGGAACGCATAATTGGGGAGGCGCTCATGGGATATCTTGAGAGAAACAACATCTTAGTTTCACAGCAACACGGATTCCACCGAAATTGATCATGCACTACAAACTTGCTGCTAGCCCGAGCAAGCTGGCAGCGTCAGCCGATGCCAGAGTAGCGGTCGATATCGTCTACCTGGATTTCTCAAAGCGTTCAATCGTTTGGACCAACGCATTCTACTTCACAAATTTCCAAGCTATGGAATCGATGAACCTGTGCTCAGTTAGATCGACAACTTCCTCACTCAAAGTCAGTTGAATGTGAGAGTGCGTAGCCCATTAGCGTCCAAACTGACGTTCAGTTTGACGTTCCCTAAGCATGAGTATTGGGGCTAAGTTTATTCCTAACACGCATTAACGATGTTGCCAGTGTACTGCAGTCGAATCTTACTATTTGCAGATGGTATCCAAATTTGGCATGACATCAGGACAGCGGATTATCACATAGCACTGCAGAACGATCTCGACAGGGCTTATACGTGGTCATCCGATAACTGACTCCAGGGCAAAGTGGCGAACTGCAAAGTCGTAAGCATACGCCATCAGATTATCTATGAATATCAACTTGGAGAACAGCATTTGTAGCAGGATTCCTAAGTAAATGACCACATGGTGATCGTGTAGTACGATCTGGGCTGTTTGAGTCAGTCTGCAAAGGCATCATATAGAGCCTGTCAACATCTCGGACTCTTACGGAGAGCTTTCGGAAGTTTTGAACCATCAATCTTTTCGCAAATGTTGAACGACTACGTGAGGCCCCACGTTGAATATGCGACAGCAACGCACCTGAAGCTCCACAACGTTGAGTGACCACACTTCTTAGAGGATTGTTTCATCTATCCTACCAGCGCAGACTGCAGCCCCTGAGATTGCACAGTGGTGATTATCTATGTCAGCGAGGAGAACTAATCATGTTTTACTTAATACTGACGGACCCAACTCACCCATGTCGTAATCTGCTGCAGCTGAGCCAAAACACCAACCTAAGAGGCCATCAGCTCAAACTGGCTACACACTACAGTCGACTTGATTGTTGACGAAACACTTTTCCCTCCTTGTGGCCCATGGCTGAAATGCCCTTCCGACTCACGTTATCCTTGTCACTACATTAACGCAGACTATATTTTGAGCCGTGATACATCCCGTTTTGCTAAGCAACGATGATACTCTGTGGCCATCAACAATGGTCCGACATCAGAAGCAATCTGTGAGAATAGGTTATGGATTGGTTTCCCGGTGTAACATAGGATACATACTACTGGAGAGAGAAAATGAAACCTGGTGGCTATCTAATGCTTTTCTGGGTACTGAAAGTATATCTGTATAGGAACTGATCTCATGAACCTAAAACCTACATGTCAGACTAAGGATTTTCAGCAGCTCTAATAGCTAAGTCAATCGGTATATATGCTAGTATATAGCTGTTTCAACGAACCGATACCAGATGCGTGCTTTGCGGGATGAACCTAAAAGTTATTAAGAAAAGGTAGGGAAGTATGGAGCATTGTTGAAGTTGAACGGAAAATGATGCAGCAGGAAACCCTTAACCTAATAAGACGTCAATGGTCTGGAGGAAGCCAGAAGAAACGTAAAGGAAGGTGTGCCTAATCTTATTCTACATAATGCCAGATATTTGCCAAACTGTAGGCAATTGATAAAGATGAGTCTTTAGTAAAGCGCAGCTTAAATGGGGATGATAGTGTTTAAGTGGAGAAGCCTGTCCTAAGGGATGAAAGGAAAGTATCGTTGCAAGAGGTTATATTCTATTCAGAAGCATCCGTGGTCTGTATGCCGTCAGAATGCAAGGGATTGGTTATACATGGCCAAGGTTTTGACAAGCAATTCCGAAATTGGGACCAAAGAGGAAATCGTTAGCTGCGGATGGTATAACGTAGAACGAAGAAAAGGTGTATGGTATGATGCTGAAGAGACGAAGCCTATCAAAACGTTTATGAAAGGAAGGTACCAATGTAAAGGAAAACCACTACTGTAGCGATTTCTATAAAGTAGAACGTTCGAAATATATGAGATCAGTTAGTCAGTCATAAGGTATGGAAAACATATTACCCAAAAATAATAAACATGTAAGGAGGTAAACATAATATGTGGTAAGTAATGAAGGAAATATAATTGCTCCTATGACAAAGTAGATAAGGCTGTCATTACATATGACAGAATCCAATCAGTGCGATCGGACCCTTGCATGCTGGAAAGTCATTGGTCTGAAACCTGTCAAACAGCAAGAAGCTGGTTAGACATTGGTAGGGCTTTGCCACGCATTGTCGATATTTGGGCCAAATTTAGTTTGCAAAATTTTGAAGGGTAAAGAAAATGTATAGTATAGTAATTAACAGGCGAAAATTATCATGACGGATAAAAATGAAGTATTTATATTTGAGAGGCTACCCTGTGCGGGAGGGTCAATAGTACAAAATTGTTCAGACATGAATAGGAATACGACAAATATTGTATACATGCTGTCAGAGTTCCTGCATCTCGTACACCCACAACCTAGTTTAATGTTTCCAGGCGACAGCTAATTGCTGCTGAGAAGTACATGTTTCTCGTGACGGTGTTAGCGCATAGAATGCATTCCAGGTTATTTGATATTCTCATCTCTGCATATTTCGTCTCGATTACGCATCACTAGTTTGCCTCTACTTTTATGTTGTTGTTGGATAATCCCGGTGTAGCTGCGCTTGAAAATCTGACAAGTTGCCTACCAGTCGAATATCAGGTCAATCCAGTGTACTGGCTCCAGAAGACAGTGAAGACGACGCACGGTCTTTGTGACCGAGCTAGGATCAAGAAGCTTGTGCTTTCAGTGTGGACTGGACTACCGCTCAGCCACCGCCTTGCGTACGTCTTGAACGCATGATTCCCCGAGTAGGCATGAATCATCTGCCCTAATTATTGAAGGGCTTTGGACGGCTACTACTAGAGAAATGTGGCTCTAATTCACCTACCATGGTGTCTCATACCTTCGGGATTGCACTGGATGTTATATGTGCGGATGGAGCTGTTCGTGTTGTAGTGGAAGCCATCCATGTTTCTTCTTTATGCATATGCGTCCTGTGTCTGTCTCTAAGACGCCGCAGTGACAAGCAAATCAAAAACTCGATGCCATTATAACAGTGTTGTTTCCCTGCTAAGTTGCAAGTAGCGTGTATTTTATGCATCTTCTACCGGCTGATTCTTTCTAGCTATCAGTAATGCGACAAAGTGTCCGACCATTGTCTTTCTTTTTGACTCTTTTCAGAACAATGAGGTCTCCGAAACGCAAATTATTACACTAAAAATATAAGTAGTTTAAGCAACAATAAATTAATGTAGATCGCGTGCCAATTAATTTAAACAGGCTGAAATTAAGTATATACTAACAAAAATTTAAAATTCAAAGTCTACTAGTCACTTTTTTGTATAGTAATACATAGCATATGCTTTTATTATCTGCGGGCTTTCTTCACATCCCTAATTCTCATCCAATAAGGCAGTCGTATATCTACTGGCTGATTTATCAGCCAACATCCAAAGTTTCAGTCCTAATGATTTATACTCCTAGTCATACTGAAGATGTTTACCGCTTTGAATTTAGACCCTACCCTAGATGCTGTCACTTACATGGTGCAATCAATATCGTTGACGCTGGATAAGAGTTCAAGTGCTTACGGCATCTTTTGCTTAATTTTGTTCGGAGTCTTGATTAATTGTTCTGCATAACCAAAGTAATTTGAACTGAGTCCGCTCTGAATTTAACAGCTATTTGCATGACAATTCCACCGATTGTGCTTACTTAACCGTTAGATGGCAGAATCGCCTCTGTGCTGCGCGTTGACTGCAGTGTTTTTCAGGGCGCGATGCTCTAGCCCTTTTTATACTATTTAGAATTGCAAAGTCTCCTTGAACCATCAACATTTATTGGTTGTGAATATGCTGATAATGTTCTCGTGGCTTGCATAGCTTCCTCCATTGAGATGTCTATATCTTATTTCGGTCTAGACGAGCTTGTGAGTTTGTCATGAAGTAGGTCCTTTAAACTTGTTTTAAAATGCACTGAAGTAACATTTTCATTTCCCCATGCCGCTAAGCTGCTGATAACTTACTATGCGTCTCATCTATTAATTATGAAGGACAAAACCATGCCTATTTCACCTGCTGGCAAACTCGTTATTTTTCCCAAATACCTCCCCTGGTCCATGCATATTTTGGAGACCTTTCACAACGTCAGATGTTTATCTTGTGTATACTTTTGCTAAATAACTCCTACATACCGCGGATTTTGAGTTAGAGGTTTGTAACTACGTGCGTACTACCACACTGGTTGTACTGTTCCCCAGTAACCTTTCCTGTACTACTGCGAAAGACTATGTTTTGATTGTGCGAACCGTTAAACATATTTCCAGATATGGTGGTTTGTCTAGAGCTCACATAGCTGATTTTACTGATAGCATACATTTCGGCGTTTGCTTGAATTTTTTTCCATGTTCCTAAGTGACTGTTTTATCCGCTATATAATGCTCTCTGAACAATGCTGCCTGTCCCGCACACTCGCTGAAAGTTTAGAATTTTATTCTCGTCCACTTTTCGTATCATAACAGCCTTACCTTATTTAGCAAATAAATGCTTGGCGCATACGACTGCTTGAATGACATATACGGACATTTGTATATACAATTCTTCAAAATATATTTATACAAGTTTAGCTGGCCCCATGCATTCAATGTATCCGCAGTGATAGTGTAAATATTGATAATGCACCCACTTGGGTGTACAAAGTCTATGTCGACTGGATTTGACTATGTAGATCAGTCACAGGCTTCGCATTTTCGAAGGCCTCATGGAAGTCAATACAGATACAAGAGACTAAATTAACCATTACAAGATTTGCAATGGTTTACGCCTAGTCAGTGTCAGACTGACGATACATGAATGCCCTATGATGAAACTGCTGTGCTAACACCAGGAAACCTTTCGAATTCATTGGCTGTAACGGTATTCCTTACAAACTCTTCTTGGGTAACTTGACCAAAACAAATATCAAATAAATTTGCCTCTAATTATCTGCCAAATTTACATCAAATCTTGCGGAGTCGGTTAGATAAAGCAGCTCTTCCGGTCGTTCGATAAGTAGCATTTGTAAAGCGATCGCTTGAGTAGATCAGTCAAAAAAGTGAGAGCGAATTTGCTAAATGCTGAAAAGTCAGCGAGTGGAGCTCGTCGAGACCGGTAACATTTGTGCCGTTATTACTATTGGTTAGAATAGGCAGATCTGTCGCACCGCGTTCCAAACTAAAGAGACCGACAGGAGCTACGCATTCCGGACCCGTTTGAAAAGCTTAAATATGTGCGAAGACGGAAATGATGTGCACAATCGGTGAAGAAAGAAAGGGGTTATCATTCGCAGCCTTAACAATATTAAGCGATTTGCAGGCCTGGATCTGAATCTGGATCTGTTTACTCACCCATGCCGGTACGTGCTCCGCGACCCTCACCCTCAATTGTCGTTCTGTAATGCTTACGTATTCGGCCCTGCAAATACATGTAAATTGATAAAGAATGTGTGAACAACTGGACAGCGACAAAGGGGGTTTAACCGATGAAGTATGGATCCGATTTGTTTTGTAGAAGAATATAATTCCGCCGCAGGGTATGGGTGTACCACTGCGGATTTCAATCGGCGTTGAAAAACCTGGCATCCGTCGTCGCATTTAAATGGCAATTGGAGGGATACCTACAACTTCGGTAATAAGGGTACAATTATTTTCTCTCTCAGCATTAAACAGATCGATGAAAGCCGGATTGTACCCATTGTCTCCGATGGTGTTGTTTATCAGATGCACCTATTGTTCCAGTGTGTCAGCAGTGCATAAACTTCTAGCTCTGTTGAACAAACTCTTGTCAACATTCGTAAGATTTTTTTAAAAGATGGACAGCCATCATCGCAGCGTTCGACAATGTGGACTAACCATGGAAGAGATCCTGCTCACTGGAACCACCTTTTTTAAATTTCTGCAATCAATAAATGCGATGACGTTGTCAGCCACGAAGATGGCAGTGCCAAGATTTTCGTGTAGTTCTCACAGTTTACGAATGATAGATTTTCCACTTATTTTGTTTTGTTGTAGCCAGTTTGGTCCTTAAACTTATGCAAGCAAGTCGTCTATTTATTGCGTGTCATCCTGCGCATTCATTACTACAACACAAGAACCGAAAGATTTTATGAACACAGAAATATCAAGCTTTAAGCGATGTCGCTTGAAGCTACGGGCGAGGCAACCAATCAGAATCATGGACACGCCTAGTTCAATGAGTACAAGTATAAGTTTAAGTTGAGTATCAACAACTCTGGATAAATGCTTCAAATGCCACGTACCACACTGATTAGGGAACCAGACATTGCCACATCTTGCACTTAAAAGCTGCAAGCTATTCAAGTAGATCAGTGATTCTCGACCTGGGGTACTCACCACAAACGGTGTAAAATAGAATTTTACGGGGGAGACGAGTTGGAAGTGGGAGCACTGGGTAATCAATCGGTAGCCAAACAAATTAGTAATGAAGTCATCAGTTTCAAAACAGGTAACTAACTACCTGATCCCTATTGATTGGCCATCAGCGACTAATCATTAGCTTGTGGTATTGAGTCAGACAATTTTCATGGTTTGAAATTGCAGGGTATCTGTACAGACGGAGCAGCAGCCAAGTTGAGTGTTCGTACCGGATTCCAAACGTTAGTCAAACTAGTTGATTCGCACACTAAATTGCACCACATATCTCTATGCTTTAACAGCAAAATGTCGTCCACCTGCGTTACTGGACGTAAGTACCCTAGTACTGGAAACTGCACATCTCATTCACCGCAGTGCGACAAATGCAAACTCTTTCAAAATACTGTATAATGAAGTTGGAAGTAAATAAAACGTGCCGTTATTCCATTCAGATGTGCGCTGGCTTTTACGGAGCAGCAAGTAGTAATTGCTGTGTTATTAAGTGCTCAGTAATGACAATTTTCTTTGAATGCTGGAAATTAAGTAAAGCCAGTATTCATTTTGCTTTATTTTAAAATTGCAGTAGTTACCAGATTAAGAGGCTTTTTCAATAATAATGGGCGTGTTTCTTTATTTTACACCTGATTTGTGGGTAAGGGCTTTAAATTGCTGAGGAACAATGCGGTCCAAATACAGGCATCAAGGATCGTACAAGTTAAAATGCAACAAATAGCGTCCCATCGATGCACAACGGTAGACAGGAAGGCAGTTCTGGTCAGGTCGTCGTGGGTGTGCAGTTGTTTATCTCATACGCTAGGCTGCAGAGGTGGTTGTCTTTTCAGACTTATTTGAGTAGTGTATGTCTGCTTCAACACATTTCGGTCGTATTAGTTGGCTACTTGTTCAATTCCCGGATTTATACGCTACCATCTTTGCGCACACTTAGTGACCAACATTTATTCGATATGCATTTATATGTTCCGTTCATGCGGATATAGAACTGCTGAAATCCTTCCCCTATTCCATCACCTAATCCGACAATTTTTGCAGATATGTAGGTAAATCCTACGTGTGCGTTTATCCGCCTTTTTACTTCGGCATGTACTCACTTACTTCAACTCAAAATGGCATCATCATTACCGTTCAGCCATCTGCAAACTTACCTTCCATTCCATTTTTAAACGGCTGGCTGTGGATCTATATGTTAGCCATCAATAAACAACAACGGCGCGGGTCCTGATTGCCGACCGATTCCTAAACCAATAAGAAAAGATCACAAGTCCATTGTCGCTACTCACGTCCACAATTTTGTGACCCCTAGCACCATCCTGTTGTCCTGCGCTGTGCACAACCAGTCAGGACTCAAATTCAGGGAAGCAGACCATTTTTTACATCAGGTACACCTCTCGACAAATTGCTTTTAGTTGACATCAGTGGCTAGGATCGACAAACGTAAGCTGAATGCGCGAAATTACACAAGGATAACTTTCAACGCGTTTAACCTTAGCTTTTGTGTCTGACGTTGTGACGGCTCTATCGAAGTCCTACCGTATTCGGCAATCCAAGCATGGTGTAATTTCTACTCCACCAGCAACATGAATAAAATGCGAGACCCAAAAGTAAAAGTGAACGTGGTCCTCTCCAAACAACAGGCTCTTTTCAGAATTAACGTAAGTTGCTGTTCTTAAAGTCACAATTCCATGAGATGAAATAAAATCTGGCAACATTCGAATTCTTCGAATATCAACCGAATCTGCCCAATGACATCAGCAACCAATTGGGAAACAGTGATTCTATTCTGAGAG
Source organism: Dicrocoelium dendriticum (assembly GCA_944474145.2). Taxonomy (NCBI): domain Eukaryota; kingdom Metazoa; phylum Platyhelminthes; class Trematoda; order Plagiorchiida; family Dicrocoeliidae; genus Dicrocoelium; species Dicrocoelium dendriticum. The sequence goes on along the minus strand of CALYDF020002763.1, from coordinate 21,101 downwards.
AAAAATCAGGACATCTAACTGCCTCTGTTGACACCGAAGTGAACGCACAAATGTGAAGGGCAAAAATTGTAAATATTTTTAATCTACTGGTGATATCGGATTTAGATTAATTATAAGAAATTTTACTGAGCTGTTAAGTGTAAAAAGTCAACAACAAACTCAACTTTTGCGAAAAAACCCTTAAACATTTTCGTCTGATCAGATACAAAACATATTACGCAGAAAGGCTGCGCCATGATTCATCAATTGCGGACCTATCCTAGCGCTGAACAACAAGAGTAGAGAAATCCCGATTAAATCGATTGGAACGCCCCTACGTGAGTTCACAATTAGCACTGTGCTGGAAACATAGATTACTGTGATTAGGCTCATCGAGCAATCTCAGTCAAAAATCATAACAATGAATGCATAAATATTGGATACTATGGGATTTCCAATATGTTTAAGGCCATACAGCAGTCAAGTTAGGCAGTACAGAATTCGACTTTTTTGTTCGTCTTTAATTTCGCCCTTCCATGCTTCGGCTGTATCGTTTGCGCCCACCGACGCGTATCTCCCTCATAGGACACGTTTAGTCAGCCAATAAGATATGGCGCGTATGTCGAGAGGGAAATGTAGTCACGAAAGAGAGCAAATTGATGCCATCCGCTTATGCTAGAGAACAATTCCTCCCCACGGCTACGGCAGATTGCATGACGGGGGTAGACTAGTTAAGCGTTGCGTCAGTAGTTGCGGAGTAGGAATATTCTAGGACACTGTAACGTAAGGGTTTGAAATACTCCCCACCTTATTCTTTTCACAAATCCATCCGGGGAAAAGAGCGGATATTTGTTTCGCATTCCATCACAAGCGGTGGCTAGTGTCCGTGCACGGAAAGATACCAGGTCCGTGTCCGAGCAAGCATTTGCGAACGATTATCAATTTTCGCGGCATACCAATAAGCGAAAAATGAATCGCGCATTGAGTACGTACGTCGCAACTGGCATGGTCAGACGGCCAAAACGCATGTACACCAGTGCACGTAGACGACGTGACTGATACGACCACGGTGATCAGATGCTGACCAATGAGATGCGAGACACGCTCCTTCTTAATTTCAATCAAATGTCTCTAATTCCTTGCAGAACCATGCATTTCAAATTAGTGGTCAGTAGAACTAATCCTTCTGGTATTTTCTCTTAGGTGCGTCTTTTACCTGTCCAAGCTTTGAATTATTTTTTGACCCATATAGCCAAATCCATGGATATTGTACGGTAGACGCCAACATAAATATCATAGTCCTGCAATTAAAAAACCTGTAGGATGCTAAAGGGTTTTCTAAAGGCTTGTATTGAGACACAGTTTCGCCCTTGACATAAGTGCTTCTTCAGGTTGCCTGAACGAGTACCGTTTTGGCTTGGCTATTTGGAATAATAATATCGTGAGATATCTCGGATAAGTGGAAAATGTGATTACATTAAGGTTTTACCGTTGACCCCCCTTCTATCCCTCTTATTTTTCTTCGTTCACCGTGCTTGTGCGGCAACGATGCATCAGTTCAAGTGGCTGATATGCTGTTGTTGATGGTGATGATGATGATGCTGATGTGACCGAGGCAATCAAGTGTTTAACCCTGTAGGTGAATCTCAGACATTCGATATTGGTGGAAGTGGTTTAGGCCTATTTCATTTCATTTAACAGCTGCTGTGTGAAACGCCTGTCAGAAGAGCTGATTACGATATATAAACTACCGATAGCATTCTGCAACAGAGAGCAATTGATCACAGTAAATGCAAAAATGAAATACTATCACTTTGTACATTAAGGTCGCGCTGCACTGTTAAGAAAATGCGTAATTTCATGCTAAATGATTGAGGGGATTGGGGTTAATATTCAACATTCTCATTCCTCCTACTTTACATACTTCGCATAACAACTAACTTTCATTCGGACAGGAAATATTACACCCAAGGTTTGATAATACGAAATTCCAGAAATGTCTGGTTGTGTGAAGTTAGGCAGCTAAGGGAGCAGATAGGTGCAAACGTCCAAGGCCATGTGACAGCAGTATTTCAGTAGCTGTCTAGGTGTCAGGTATTAAACTGGCAAGTACAGCGATGCAGTCAATGAATTCCAATAGGTAAAATGGGTTACGCACAGGAGTAGACAGTAAATCTAGATATCTAGCAAGTAAAGGTTAATGCGAAGGTGTTTATAAAGAGTAAGTACTATTTAAATTTAACTTATCCATCTATTCCAATGCCATATTTTTGGAGTAACCGTATGCATCCAAATCAGCCTCTTCAGTTTGGGCAGGTAAGTGTATGGAATGAATAATATTCGCCCCTGTGGCCTCTGCTTCTTCGTATGCTATTAGCTGCTCCTCTGTGACTAGCAAGTTAAATGTAATTGACTTCCAGTACTGCTTACCTGTGGACACCAGGCGATGGTTGGAACGGCGTCGACGAACAAACGCATACCGTTTACGCTGCTCAAAACAAGTGCACCCAGCATTGGTAGCTGGTACCTCCAAGATGTGATCATATCCGCTCAAATGACACAACGGTGTAAATGGAACCGTGGCGTTCCAAAATAGTAATGCACGAAACGGGGTGGGGAACCATTGCATACCGAGCGGTCGAAGGAGCAGAGGGAACACCACATCACGTGGCCAGATCTGTTGTTTCCCTCCATATAATGCTAACTCATACACATGCGTTTCATTAACGACGTAATATCCGATATCGAGAAATGGCCAAAATTATGGGTAGGAAGAGGTATTTCGACTGAATTCCAAGTCTTCTGTTTCCCGCTTCGGATCAATTTGCTTTGTGAAAAGTTTGTCTCTATTATACATCTCGGAATACAAATATCCGGAATTCATATTCCTGAACAAGTGGTGCATTCTCGAGCGCACCCTCAGGTCAACCAGTACATCGACGTCCTCATCCCAGGGAATGATATCATGGTGTCGGAATGAACCCAACAACGTTCCTGCATTAAGGAAAAAGCGGTCTCCAAGTCCATTAGCAAACATCAAATCCGCAAATACTCCCAGAATTCGTTTGGATAGCGCATTCTGACCCCGACTCATAACGGGTTCAAACGAACGTAGCGATCTAAACCCTGTTCCGTTTGGGAACCGCATGCCTGCCGGTCTATCTGCTAATGGTGTGATGGGCCATTTGAGTTTTGTCAAATCTGGGAGTAAATGTGCTTGATAGTTGTTCAAGTATGCTTGAACAATGAAAGGCTCGATCCTCATACTCATGCTCTCATGCCTTGTTGTCCAGGTCAACAATTCGTAGGTGATCAAAACCACGATAACTGCGACAACACAGTAGGTACTAAGGGCCACACACCGCCTTCCGCATCGAGTACACACCGACGATGGAAGCATGGTAACCGAGCACAGTATAGTTCCCATTTAGTTGCAGTGTGTTTCACCGAATTATACGTTTCGATCAGGATTTATCAACAAAGCCGGCGAAATAATTAGTTATTGTGTATTCAAAAGGAAAGGCCTTACACAGTGGTCTAAATACCAAAGCAAACCTGGTTGTTTATATACTAACCAGTTCATCGTGCCACACACGCAAACTCACGCCAACACATATTGCTCTTGGTTGAGCTCACATCAGATCAAATGATTGGTTCGACCTAGTCTTCCACGTGACCCCGTAAAGGTGATGAGCGCCTGAATTCCACAGTCAATATTCTTGGAAATCCTGCAGACCAATAGGTTGAATATGCTACATCCGGATAGCCGGTGGATGGCTCCCAATTGAGTAAATTGTGTAATTGTGATAAGCGTAGATTGCCCAAGCTTGACGTGATACCGTGTGAATTAAAAATCACTAACTGCTTATCCTCAGCTGAGTGACAGATTCTCAGTACAGATTGTAAACACTTATGATACATTAAAATTTGAGCTGTATTGGGCTGATGGCATACTTAAATAAGTTATTATGATTTATCCTAGTCCGACAAAAACATGGATGCACGATTATTCGCTGAGAGTGAGTAAAGAAGAGTATAACTAAAAGTCATTTGCGCGCTTCGAATGCCATTCGGTGTGCTTCAGATCGTAGAGCTTGGATAGCGCGAATCAGACAAGGGGGAGCTTTGTTCAAAGTTAAGTAAAGTAACTTGAATATGTAAGTAAATAAAAGTCAAGTGGCTTACTTTGCATTGTGAGAAATATATGAACTATTTAAAGCAATGTGGTCAGTGTTCACATTGTCATTGTACATCTTCTGTTAAGTTTTGTTTGGCTATAATATTGAGGATACTCCTAAATCGAGGTGTGAATGATGCCTGTGGGTTGTTTATTTAGCTCGGTGTCTTATTGCAGATTTTTCGTAGCCAGTACTCTGTTATCATTGTTGTTGCTGTGGAGGTTGTCATTGTTATGGTTTAGCGTAACCGAGCTCCACGATTTCTCAACGCTTACTTGTCAATTCTTTTGTGTTGTGCATAATTTCCATCAGTGTTTGGCCGATTTTTACCAGTTAACTAATACCTCACCCACGGTAAACTTCACCTCTAAAAGGTACTTAACAGGATGAGTCTGTGACTAATCGAAATAAGCCGTCTTCTGAACAAACATTCTTTGACCTATGAGTTTGGTAAATAAACAAGGACAAGAAAAACTATGTCCGTTTAGAACATACGCCCACACACACACACACCCACACAATATACACCTTAGCTAGAGGTGGGAAACACCTCAACTACTGTGACGCAATAGGTAAAAGAATAAAGGGAATAAAATACAACTGGTGCAAGCCAGCTGAGCTACCGGTAACGGATGGGCATTGTTACGTTAAGCTACGTGCCGGCTATTATGTAACAAGAAACAAATACTATGCAAAATTATAAAATGCTGAATAATGAGATCGTGCTTGGAGGGGAGGCTAAGTGGGATGGGTTTGGACAATAAACTCACAGCACGAACGCCACTGAGGTCGGCTCCTAGTCATATCAACAATTGCATCCAGCCAAACGTGTTCATCGTCTTTCGGACCCCAACCAGGAAACCGAGACGCTCTAACTGAGGCCAGCTTCAAAGTGAGGGCCTTCATTCATCTCGACCAAGTCATCGCTTGGCCACCCCTCCCATTCTTCCATCCGCATACCCGACGGGCAAATAGTGCACGTCGCGGGAGTAGGTGGTCTGGCATGCGTAACACGTGACCGAGCCATGGGATCTTGGTGCGTGAAATAATGGTGCTGAGTTGTTCATTTTCTTTACTTGTACAGCAAACAAGTCATCGAACACGCTCATTGCTTACTCGGTGTTCCCACCAGATTTGAGCTAAATTGGGAAGGCACCGGTGGTCGAACGTAACTAGCCTCTTCATGTCCGCTGATCTAAGGGGCCAGGTTTCACAACCGTACAGTAGGGTCGAACTTACCGCTGCATTGTACACTCAACCCTTCAGGATGAGAGTGATGTCGCGCCGGCGCCATAAGTGGCGAACGTTAGCAAAAGCGCCCCGGGCTTTTGCTATACGCTTCGTGATCTCATCTTCAATCCCACAGACGCAGATACAAATTCCCAGGTAGTTGAATTTAGAACGACTTCTGGCTGATCCCCAACAACGCTAAGCGAAGGAAGCTGTGCAGGACAATCTTGCAGGAACGCTTTTCACTTAGATGGTGTAAAGCGAAGCCCGAAGCGGCTGACAGCCAGTGCTAATCTGTGCAGTGCCGCTTCGCACGTCTGGGAAGTGTCACAGATTAGGGCAATATCGTCAGCATACTCCAAGTCAAGAAGTCGTTCAACTGGGAGCCGATCCACACGTTTAAGCCGTGTCCTGTGAACGCGATTTTTATGACTTCGTCAAAAGCAAAGTTAAGGAGGAAAGGTGGCAGCAGGCATCCTTGTCTCACACCGCTGGAGATATTAAAGGGCGACGACAGCTTGCCGTAAGCCATCACCCTGCCTGATATAGGCTAGTAAAATGAACAAATAATATTTACATATTTCTCAGTTACACCTTTCCTGGGTAGACAGTCCCAAAGTGCACGTCCATCCACTGAATCAAATGCACATTTTATATCGACAAACACGACAACGGTGGGCCGCCAATATATGTGACGATGCTCTAACAACTGACGCAAAGTGAAGATGTGCTCAATGCAGCCACGACCTCGACGAAATCCAGCTTGCTCTTCACGAATATGGCTTTCACAAGTGCCAGTCAGTCTGTGAACGATAAGAGAGGCAAGCAAGTTTGAGGCGATGGAGATCAGATTGATTCCTCTATGGTTGCCGAATTCCGATTATGAGCCTCCCTTGAAAATTGGGACTATGACGGAGCGGCTCCAATCGGTTGGGACAGTTTCCTGCCCCTACAATTTCCCTAGTAACTCGTATAAATCATACACTAGAGCAGGTCCCAAGAATTTGAAGAGAGCTGGAGGAGGATTATCTGCTCACGCGGCTTTAGTTATCTTTAATATTGCGATCTCACGTTCGAATTTTGAGCGAGAGGGTGGATCCAAATGGACAGCCCATGGAGCGGAGCGATCAGTGGCGGGCGAGAAACCCAACAATTTCGCCGACTAAATTGCCTTTCAAATTGTTCAGCCTAACTCTTCAAGCATCTTGACAATTAGTGATTAGTCTGTCTACTCTCGTCACGTATAGTTTCACTGACACCAGGTCTCCTGCTGCCGGTTTCCCGTATCAGCTGGAATAACTAACGATGGTTACCAAGGGCAGCGGCCCTTTCCATCTCTGATGCAGGAAGAGAGTACCAGGATTCGCGGTCTCTCTTCAGGCTAGCACGAAGTTTTGCATGGAGCACTTTGTGAGTTTCAATGTATTCGCTTCCAGCCGGAGTATGCCGGCGAGAACCAATAAGTTCCAGAGACTGCGAAGAGACCCGATATCCATGTTGGCGATTAGACTTACCACATGAGGACTTTCCTGTTGCTACTAAGGACTGTGAATATGAGCATGAGCTTCATGCATCAGTGAGCGTTACAACTCGATGCACCGTACTTTGATAGGCATTCAGAACAGATGGTTTCGCCAGATGGCTATTGTCATTGCGGTCACAACGTCGCCTTGGGCGTCCGCCAAAACGCATCCGCAGGTCAGCACGTACAAGTGCATGGTCGGTGTCCACACATGTGCTCCAAATCGAGCGGCAGTTCTGGACGCAGCCTCTCCATCGGTAACTTATCGCAATGTGATCGATTTGCGTCCAAAGCTGGTTCGAGGCTGGTGGGCGGCAAGTCACCCTCCGGCGGGTGCTGTGTCGGAAATTAGTGCTCGCAAGAAATAAGCGAGCATCCTCCCACAAATGAAGTAGCCGCTCACCATTATCATTACAGGAGCCTATAACATGTTGGCCGCCCAGATGCAGCTCATCTGTGGAAAATTTTGCAACTTGAACGTTCAGATCCCCAGACAGCACAACAGTGTCTGAGCTTATTCTGTGACGAGGGGGCTCGTTCATTTGACGATAGATGTCATCTTTTACCGAATCATCGCCAGAGTTTTTGGGTGCATAGGCAGCGATGACGATTAGGCACCTGTTAGTCACGCGCAACTTTGAAGCTTTGAACGAGCCAGCCAATGGGACCGCACACATCCGGCTACTGATTGGAATCCAGTCAACCAGAGCAGCTTCAGCCCGGGGACTCAGGGCAATACCAACACCAGCTTGGTTTTTGCTTGAAGCTGCATCGTCACCAGATAGGCGCAATGAGAAAGTGCTGCTTGTGTCAACTGAAGGGGATCGCAGAGTGAGCACAGAGCTCGAGTCTTTCAGGCGGGTCTCGGATAGGCGACAGATAATGATCGTCAGCTTCTCTAATGTTCGGGCAACTGTTGCCTGTTGACCGATCTGTAGTACTGTGCGTATATTGAGGCATGCCAATCTGAAGGATGATCGAGGGTTCCAAATGGAAGTCGATTAACTAGGCTTGGCCTCTTGGTTAGACATAGGCTTGTCGACAGGACAGGAATGACGCTCCGCGTTGGTATTTGAGTTGAATAGAGAAGATAAAAGCCTATCAAAGCAAGGTAGGGAGGGCCAAGAATCGGCGAGTTTAAAACAGGGGGATAAAAGTGAAGCTGGAACGGGACGGTGAGAGAAAAGCGTAAGAAGGGAAATATAAAGATGGGTGGGACTCAGTGATAACATCCAAACCCCTATGCACCCTGCTCGATGCAGCAGATAGGGCACCGTTTATTCTCCTCTGCGGTGGCCAGAGCATCAAGAAAATGTTTGAAGGGGAATTCATTGTATTGCGTGGACAGGATACTGTCAGATTGCCCAGGCTTAGACAGGAGAACGATCAGGATTCTCAACCAAGGCCTTTGGTTTAAAAACCTGACCGCAAGGCAGCAGGTTTGGCGTTTGGCTAAAAGGAGTCCGTTTTAAGGAATAAGGATCCAACTCATTCCAAACTCCAACCTGGAGGACCACGAGGCTGAGTTTGTCTAACCTCTGACCATTGACCAATCTGGTATTAGTGGCTCTGAAGGTGCAAAAGCACCACCCAGCATAGCTCAATGGATCGCTGAGGAACACAAACCATCGCACCACGGTATGTTCCAACCTCATTGCGATGGGCAAATACGCCCACAATCTCGGAGTATAGTTGATCAGAGAGTCAGGATATTGTAAATGTCCACAAAACAAAGCCCTACACGAGGTGAAAGCTAGGAAAGAGCTTCAAATTTATTAACGTCGACTACGTAGTCAACACGAAGTCTGGATTACATATGTTGTGGTTGGTTATCATGAGCCACGGTCTGTCAGGTCATACACGTGACTCATGTGTGTGAATAAATGTCCATGTTATCAAACGAACCAGTGACTTGGTCGTGTGTACACGGTACAGCTGTGTCCCTTGCATTTCTGTGTTCTTACTTTATTACTGGCGACGGATTATTGAACCCATGGCTTCCATCGAAAAATTGGGAGAGTACACCGCGAAATCCGGTTTCTGCAACCATTGCATCGAGCGTAGGAACTATTTTTCCGCCGCTAATGAAATCGACAGCGACAACCGTAAAGTGAATATCATACTGAGAATCTGTGGATCAAAACATACGAGTTAATTCGCCGCTTGGTGACTTCCGATTTGCCATGCACCAAACAATTTATTGAACTGGTCACATTGGTTTCCAATCACAATAATAAAATACATCAGCTACTGTGCAGCGCTTTAAAGTCAATTCTGGTGTCCAGTGTGAGAGGGAGTCAATTGCTTTATTCCTTGCCGAGCTTCTGATGTTGACAGAATATTGTGAGTTCCGTAAGTACCGAAACGACATGATCCGGGATCGTTTGGTGGCCGGCGTGAAAAAAGTTCGCATTCAGCGCTGCCTGTTTGCTGATAAGGCATTGTCATTGGAAAGTGCCTATGATGTTGCGACGGGCATGGACGCTGCTGAAAGTAGTTCACAGCTACTACAGAATTTATAGCTCAGTTCAAAGTCATGTGCTGAACATGTCACGGCCGAAGTCAACAAAGTTAATAAAAACACCACGCGCTCGTTCCACTGTTATCGCTGCGACTTGCGACTCAGTCATCCCAGTAAACGCAAACATACACAGACAGTTTGTAACAAATACCAAAAACGTGGACACTTGGCCCGTATGTGTCGGTCCAGGACAAATCCATATTCCCGGTCGTAAACAATCAACTTGTTGCTATTGAACCACAGGATTATATGTTTGACACAACTACCCCAAGTGCACAAACGCCATTTCACGTGAAGCTTTGTGTTAACCAGATTCCGGTGCATTTGGAAATTGACAAGAGCAATGAAGCAAGGCTGTGCAACGAAAGAACGTGGTCAGAGAGATAGGCTCCAACGAACCACACCAAACGGTGTCGGGCGCATCTGCGATTTGGCACATTTGGGGGTAGAGAAGTGAAACTGCTGGGGTGCAGGACGATGAGGTGTCAAATGGAGGACCGACAACCCGAGGAACTATTTACATCGCACTTGATGACGCACACCTACTGGGCCGCGGCTGGATCAGTCAACTACAAGTTATGCGGATAAACCATTTTTCCTTACCATCGGAGATACAAACACTGTTCCAGCAATATGCACCAGTAGTTAAGACGACGGAGGAAGTAAATTTCACCGGGGGCAAATTAATACCTACATTCCACCTGGCACACAACTGCAATTCATCAAGGCTCGATCGGTGGGTGCCGTATGATGCAATCGAAGTTCGAAGAGGAACTTGATAGCCTACAGAACAGCGGCGTCATAGAGCCCGTAGAGTTTTCGGACTAGGCTACACCAATTGTTTTGCTACTCAAGCCTGATAGTTCGATTCGTATAGGTGGGGATTATAAAACTACTCTCAATTGCAGTATTACGACTGAAACATACGCGATCTGAAAGATTGAGGAGCTTTGCGCGTAGCTCGGTACCAGTAGGTATTTCTCAACCTTGGATCTCGCGCACGATTATCAGCAGCTCGAACTACACGAAGATGCCAAAACAATAACGACGATCAGTACCCATCGCGGTTTGTTCAAGTACAACCGACTAACATTTGGCTTATATACGGCTCCCGTCATTTTCCAGGGAACAATAGAGAATATAATAACATGCTTACCTAAAGCTTTCGTATACCTGAACGACAAATTGTATACGAGGGTGAAAATTGTTCTTGACCACCTAAAGGAGAATAGTTTGAGGCTGAAAAGTGAAAAATGCGTATTCGCCGCTCCTCACCTTGATTGCTTGGGCTTCCGTATTACTGCAGGGGGACTGAAGAATATTGGGAAGAAAATACGGCTTATTCTTAAGGCACCACAACCAGGAAATCAACACGAGTAGAGGTGGTTCTGGGGAATGTACAATCACTACTCAAGATTCGTACTGCAATCAGCTACAGTATTACACCCGATTAATTGTTTGTTATGCAAGGGCACTCAGTAGGTGTGGTCTGAGACGGAGGAATGGACTTTCCGTCAAGCCAAATGTGCCTTGGCGAGCCTAATGGTTTTGGCCCACTATGACCCCGAGAGTAAATGACGCTGACATGTGCCGCACCACCGTACGGAGTCAGTAACCTCTTGCTACAACTTGAGGAGAGCGGAGAAATAGAGCAGTTGCATTTGCCTCTCGGACAATATTACAGACCAAGTGAAATTGTGCCCATAGTGACAAGCAGACTTTGTAGAAAACGATCGGACGTCGCGATGCTAACTGCCCTCCAAACGCCATTCCCCTACCAAAAATTACGACTACAATTATCCATTTCGTTGTGAAACCCCATCTCCGCCTCATTCCACCTTACGCTTAACAAAATTGCTACCAACTCGCATTGCTCTAGACATTTGCCTAACTTTGTTTACGATCAGCAACACTTTGCACTGCACCGATTATGGTCGTTTGATGACCACGTTTCACCAACTATACCTGTTCGCTGAACCTTTGTCCCTACCGGATGAACCCGTCTGACCATTTCCACCTTTGTCGACGTGCCTCTGTGAATCAGCTGGTGAACGTACCAAACAGGCCAACATCACACCCTTGAGGCCTACCCAATCCGCATCGCTTTTGAATTGGTGATCAATTAATCTCACCGCTCTACCCGTCTTAGTATTGTGATTTCTTACAGCGCATATTGAAGCTGGACTTGTCGACACGGACGAAGTGATTGTCATTGTAATTGTCCTGAGTTTGGAAGCAAAAACGTTAAGTTATTGTTGTATATGTTCATATATTTATTTTGTAGTTAGTACAGTTATCCAGTTTCGGATTTGATGTTTCTTTGATCCTGGGAGAAAAGTCTCACTCGAAACTTCCAATCAAATTTTGTTGCTTACAGTGATTAACGTGGCTTTCTTTGGAGTCTAAGAAATTTGGCCCGCTTCTTTTTTTACAGTAGGATACATCATCCGAATTTTCATTCCTGATCACCGGGTTCACTACGGTTTGAATCTCAATCAAACGTAATGCCCCCTGTGTTGAACCATATCTTCGAAAAGAAAACGCTGCAAAATTGAGGATTAAACTCGGCTAGTCAAGGTGTTTCCTCTTGTCGATAATGACGAGTTTTCATGTTCTGGGACACACAAGTGAGCGGTACGAGTAAACGGGGTGTTTGTTTTAGTGACGCTTTTGCAGCGTTGAAATTAGCAGAGTTAAAGAGAGAGCAGTTACTAGCCGAGATGGAATTGGAAAATAATAAACGTGTTTTTCAATCCAAGAACGCTGTGCATATGGCTAAGTTGCGTTTAGAACTAGTGGTTGAGGAGGTTGACGAGCTTAAACCACCCGTCGTTCTCAGTAGTTCTCCAATAGTTTAGATTGAACAAATGGATCGGCTTGTGGAAGACTGCCGCAAGTCGTTGCCTGAAATGACAGCCCATAACTCTTCTGCCGACCGATTGTTGGAGGATTATCGTCCACGATTAGACTTACTTGGGGTCGTTTTGTAGCCTTTTAATTGTAATCCGGCAAATTACTGGCGGTTTATGAAGCAATTTGAATATTTCATTAAAGACTGAGTAGCCGATAGAGGCCAAAGCTTGTTCTATTAAATTTATTATTGCAAAAACTGAGTTAAAGAAGCCATCAGCGAATGCGTAATGTTACCTCTGAAAGGACCTTTGACAAGGCCAGGGGCATTCACCGTTGTCTATTTGGTCACTGCCACACTTTGGCTAGATCGTTTATTGACCATTTATTCGCTGGTCTGAAACCCCAGCTTATGCTCATAATTCCTTATCACGTCCATCCATAGAAATGGAGAATTGTCACGCTTCCCTTTTCCAGATGGAGTTCATTGCTTACCTTGACTCGGTAGCTACTATTGCGCGATTGGTCCGCGTCTTACACCGTAGCCTACAGTCGACATGGGCAAAAGCAGCGGATTCCCTCGTCCAAGAGGGCCGGAACGTTTCGTTTAGAACATTGACAGACTTTATTGTCACCGAAGCGTAAGCAATACGTAGTAGATTTGGTCAGCTGGCGACGACGAGCACTCAGCGTCTCCAGTATATGGTGCAGTCGCAACGATCGGGTGATAAATGTTTGACCGTAATTTTGCCTTTTATACATCGTCGGAGCCGCCAAAACATCCAGCATGTCTAGAGTGAAGTGAGAAATATGACATAGGGTCATGTCCGACGTTGCTGTCCTTAGACGTCTCTGGCCGCTGGGAGCTTTTATGAGCAAACGGTAGACGTTATAACTGTCTGAGACTAAGCCATCAGGCTGTGAGCTGTGGAGATATTAAGGGATGCAGACCACCTTCATGCAAAGGTAAACACCATTCCCTATTGCATGTGGAAAGGACACCAAGTTCTTCTCAGGAGACCAACATTTATCATTCTATCCCTTTCGCTTCCCAATAGGGATGTCCTGGTGCGATTCCGGTGCTTTCGGTTTGTCCCATGCGATCGGTTGAGACGTATGCCCTATTGCACATTATTTCCGATGTAAGCCTTATCCAGGAAGACATCCTGAAGAAGGTCGGGATAAAGGTGGATAATGCCTCTTAATGTACCGATAGTAAGCGGTTTTTATCCCTAGATGCAGGTCTTGCGGATGTTCGAATATCGGTTTGGATGGCTCCGATTCAGTCAAAGTAGTACAGGCCTACAGCCTAGAGTGTCTACTACTGAGTAATGTAACTTACCTTATCAGCCAAGTGGCGAGCCGTTGGCCTCATTTATCTGCAGTTCATTTTGCCTATATTATATGTAATAGAATTGGAATTCTGCCGGGAGCAGATATCCCCAAATTTCGCTGGCAGCTAGAACAGCGTCGGAGCGGGCGGTAACTCCCATTCGCTGCTAAAACTTGTTAGGATGGGCATTACTTGGAACTGTTTGCAAGATCTAGCAGCCCTTTTATGACGGTGATCTTGAAAGGGTAAACTAGGACAGTCACATTTTCTCCGGGGACGAGGAGAAAGCCCTATATATCACAGAGCGTTCAGCGCGACTGGCACATGGACAAGTATAGTCAGTATTTCCTAGGAAAAGTCGGCGAACTGATACTCCCAACATCTATCAGTCAACTTGGCTCCCACTGCAGTGCTTCAGCCGCCGCTTATTGGGTACTCAATCGATACGAGAAAATCACATTGAACCAGTAGCGGCGAACGTTTGGAAAAAGTGCGCGCTCTTACCGAATTCCGATATCTCTTTTGTGGACGAATGGAAGAAAGAGCACAACGTTCATATCGAATTCCATGCATGCTTAAGAGACATAAAGCTACAGCTTCTCCGCGACAGTCGCATAATCGATATCCGCCTTATTGAATTAGTGGCTTATAAAAAGAAACAGTTATTCATCGTCCAATTGTTCCCGCCTAGGACAATGCATATCGGTTAGCAAGTAAGACTCGTCTCGCCTTCGATTGTATTTGACCGCTAACATGCACACAAACTTTAAGACCCATGCTAGCGACGGAAATCTTGGTGCCAGTTATGTGAATGATCAAGGAAAGCACTTAATTCGAGACATCATTACTGAATCAGAACTGTCTTTAGGTGCTGAACGAAAATGTCTGGTGCAACCGGTTCGGATGTGCGGGCTATGGCAAAGGATTCTGACGATAAGTTCCGAGGACGAGCCGACCAACGGTGGCTCATCGCAAGGATTGCGACTCTTTGTTTGGTGGCGATGTACAGCACAGCTGCCGCGTAGTAGTAGATTTTGAATTCGCTCTTTCCATCTCACTCTCACCGTTGTTCACTTGCTAAATCTACATCGCCCATCGGTCTGTCTCCAGCGATTCCATGGGGGATTATCATTGAGTTAACAAAGGCTTTACCCGCTTCCGCAGTTCTGCCTGCTTCAGTAAGTTCCGCTGCTATATGTAGGTGCAGTCAGTGTCCCTATTCAGCACTTTTGGGTAGTTTTTCACTTTACAACGGGTTAGAACGGAACGCTATCAAGAACAAATCGCAGTTAGCTTCTTCAGATGAGCGTTATCCAAATTTTAGAGATTTTTTTTGAACTGTTGAACAATAGTGCAGTTGCAACAAACAAGTGGGATCCTGATGGTGCCCTGGATTAAGTCAGTCTATCATGTGGAGCAACGAATCTAGTCAAAATCAAGGATGAGCTAATTGAAAGAGAATTTCGAAAACTTTGTTTGATAGTAGGAAGTGGCTTAGATGAGGAAATAGTTCCGGCCGTTGTCTCTCCGCAGGCGGACGGCCGGTCTTCGAACTTACTTGCTCAAGCGAGGACCACTGTGAGAGTAACAGGCCGAAGTGGAGGTGCAGTTGTATCGTTGTAATTCCTGTATCAGCCCTTCGTGGATGGAGTTGGTTAAAGTGTACCAGCAATGTACCGCAATGTCGTCAAGCAATGATAATGTCCGATCGAATTTGTGGGGCAGTGTAGAGAACATTCGGACGGTGCGAGCAAATTCACCTCCGTATTTCTTTTCTTTACCCAACATTACTACTATAATTCTCCATTTCGTAGTGAAACCCCATCTCCGCCTCATTCCACCTTACGCTTACTAAAAGTGTTATCACCTCGCATTCCCATGATCCTAAGTTCTCTCTAGACATTTGCCTAACTTTGTTTACGATCAGCAACACTTTGCACTGCACCGATTATGGTCGTTTGATGACCACGTTTCACCAACTATACCTGTTCGCTGAACATTTGTCCCTACCGGATGAACCCGTCTGACCATTTCCACCTTTGTCGACGTGCCTCTGTGAATCAGCTGGTGAACGTACCAAACAGGCCAACATCACACCCCTTGAGGCCTACCCAATCCGCATCGTTTTTGAATTGGTGATCAATTAATCTCACCGCTCTACCCGTCTTAGTATTGTGATTTCTTACAGCGCATATTGAAGCTGGACTTGTCGACACGGACGACGTGATTGTCATTGTAATTGTCCTGAGTTTGGAAGCAAAAACGTTAAGTTATTGTTGTATATGTTCATATATTTATTTTGTAGTTAGTACAGTTATCCAGTTTCGGATTTGATGTTTCTTTGATCCTGATGAAAAAAGCCTTACTCGAACCTTCCAAACAACCTCGTGGTTTACATGCTTGATGGTCTTTTAGGGGTTATGCGATTTCATCAATAAGTATTTTTGCAGAGATTTGTAATATACACAGACCGTATGCCTCTACTGGTTATTCAGGGTGAATCAAAAGCAATTCCCCGAATGATATCGCCCTGGATGCTTCGCTGTGCCCTACTATTTGCTGGATATCAGTATCAATGAAATATCTTCCCTTGAAAGAGAATCAGTGTGCCGATGTTCTCAGCCGACCTCCATTACAGGAGGGCCCGAGCCAAAAGCCATCTTTGAGAGAATGGATACAATTAATATCTATGATGGATGATTCGTCAGTGAGAGCAACGGATATGAACTCGGAGACGAGGTTTGACCCGGAGCTTTCGAAGGTACGTTATTATATCCTAACTGGTTAGCCGGACCGGGTATATGTATGTCTAAAACCATTTTGCACTCGAAGAGAGATATTACGCCTGGAAAATGGTTGTATAATTTGGGACTCTCGAGACATCGTCCCCAAAGGTATCTGCAAACAATCTTGCGTGAACTTCATATTGGTCTCCAAGGAAATTCAAAAATGTAGGCACTAGCAGGTAATGATATCGGGTGGCCGGGAGTCAATCAAGAGATAAAACAACTCGTCCAATTGTGTGCTAGTTATCAAAAACACAAATCAACCCCACAACCTGTGCCAATATCTCCATGGCAATGGCGTTAGCGCCGGTGGGACAAAAAACACATTGAAATCTGTGGACTTATCAACGGCTCCATGATTCTGATTGCAGTGAAGGACCATTATAAATGGATTGAAGCTCGGGCAACCACATCCATGACGTGGTCGACCGCTGTGCACATCTTGAGGAATATCTTCACTAAACATGGTGTACAATGTACGGTTGTTTCAGATAACAGCCCGACATTTACCAGCGAAGTGTTTGAAAAGTTCTTCCATTAAAACGGAATCGAGCATGTTCTCTCGGTACCCTAGCACCCTTTGTCTAATGGTCTGGCCGATAGAGCGGTTGCGACAATCAAGCTGGGTGTAGGCAAACAACAGTCCGGAACTTTACTAACCCACATAGCAAAATTCCTATTACAATGTCGCATTACATCACACACTACCACGAATCACCCATCGTGTGAACTTCTGTCTGGACGACGTCTGGGCACTAGGTTGGATCTGTTTAAACCCAATCTGCATCGAACGGTTGGTAAACGCCAGTCTGTGATGAAGCAGCCCTGACAACCCTGACAAACACTCAAGTACTTTGGTCAACAGTTAAATACGAATTCCGAGTGGGCAGTCCAACAAAACTTGGGAGATTCGAACCGGTGAAAACACACTCCGCACGGAACGACTAGTCTTTCGGAGCAACTCGTCGGCATCGCAGGGCTTCATAAAACTCCTATCTACTGGTGATATACAAAACATCAACATCATTGTCACCGCCACGAAATCGTGAGTCATTGTCCGACGCTACCCACTTTTTAGTTGAAATGCATGTAGACTTTGTCCTGATTCTTAACTCCTTAGCACGACCGCAGCCAACTGCTCCTACGACGCTTCTGGGTTAGAGTTATAACATTCTGTGACTTATTCCTTATAAGATTTTGATTGTTGTATTCATTAAACTGCGAGTCAGACTATAAAACTTAAGTAACTGCGACTGATACTGCCGAATGACCAGAATAATCACCGAAATTATGCACGATCTGTGCGGTACATTATGCGGGCATTGGCCGGAATAAGTTGTACTGTATACACCGTGGTTCTACAAGCACTTGTAATCAAATATACAGAGCTGATTTACGAACAGGTGAATAGGCTAGCAAACAGATGTAAAGTAAATCCAGTCAAGGTAGAACATCAGAGCAGTAAAGCAAATGACTGTAGACAGGTAGGCTCAAATAATTTAATAGGCGGTAATGTTATAGACACAAAAGGGTAAACATATAGATGAACGCGAATTCAGTTCGTTCGGCTAATTATCAGTTACGATCCAACGTCTGTCGACTTGCAAATTGTTAGGATGAAACGCATGGCGAGGTGAATTTTTAAACGAATTAAACTACTAATAATTTTTCAGTACCATATTCAGCTCTGCGAATTATACTGCACAGCAACTAAGTCCCAAAGGGTTTAGTAACCAGTCGTATTTTTGATGAGCTTAGGAGGAAATGCTATTTGCTGTAATTGATTGTAAACCGTAATGTCCCGTTGCTTTTTCCTATAACATTAGCTGCTGATAGATCGTCATATAATCGGAAACTGATGAATCCGTTATACGCTAATTACAAACTGGACACTTGTTTGAAATCACCATACACAGCTTCACCCGGCATGTAGAGGACCATACAATTTGGAAAATACTGAGACTAACTACGATTGATTACATCAACCAACCCACATTTCTGAGAAAAGGCAATGAATTGCACTTTCCTAAAGATGATTCCAAAGGATTTTCCGTTACGAATGTGCCATTCTACTGTCATGTTCTCAGCAGCTGACGTTTCTAAGATTCCCGTTTGAATGCACCGTGCGACGCTTCTGCACTGGCGATGAAACAAAATTCACGCAATAGCCCATTCGGATTCCTTACATATTACTTCGATTTTTAGGGAATACGATGATTAGATTATATTTCACAGCATGAATAAAAAATTATGCGCTTACTGAAGTATATAATTTTGCTATCAAATTAGCCGTCTCAGAAGTGCCAATAATTGCCACCCTTAGTCGTTTGGGTTTTTCATAAGTCCGCTATGCAATATATATCTATATCTATTATTGGCGAAAGGGTATGCAAGTTTTAATTTGCACCCAATGTAGACATTGGAATTTTCCTCTCTTAATTAGCTGACTACCTATATTCCAGACGTTCACGCAAACAATGGCGACCTATCGATATGTATTGCCGGGTGGTCACCGTGCATACTGCTAAAGCCATACTACTATCTTATGCACTTAATACATAAAAAGCAGTGTGAACGGAACGAATAGGAGAACGCAAACTAAGGGGCGAATATCACCAACCACTCGATTTGCATACCTTGATCCTGGTTGATATGATTGCTAATTGTCGGTGGAAAAACTTTACAAATGATTCAGCAGGTTCATAACTCTGATCAAACTTAGGGCTGAAAATGAAACATATTTGCATACGCCTGTGACAAATTATGAGTAACTCGCAAGGCAATCATGCCTGATCAATCAACCAAGACGAAACCTTCGTCGTGGTGTGCCGGTGTTGGGAAGAGCAACACCTAAATATATCCATTCAGGATACGGTCATCGAGTTCGGAACGATTGAGGTTCACCTCAAACGGAGCCGAGGTCTTAATTTAGGTTGCGAGTCGCAACCCAACCACACAGCGTGCTCCTTAAATTCAGCTTTGAATTACTTTCCGCTGTGAGAAGCGTTGCTTGCCGATCTCAGTAGCATGGTGTTCAGGGCGTCAGCCGTGAACTACTAAGCTCTGAATTTCACCCCCGCTCAGGTTATCTCCACCTGACGAGTCTAAACCAAGAGGAAACCGCGGTCGTGGTGTGCCAGTGTTGGGAAGAGCAACACCCAAATATATCCAAAGCAAGAATAAATTAAATCTGTCCCACTTAACATCGAAATTACCGAACCTTTTCATCCCACAGGTGGATGGAACGCAAACGAATGCTCAGTTCGACCGATTTACTCCATAACACAGACTTTTGTATACCAGGTGCGGATTGGTCGCGACGAGGTTATACAGACTCACAATACGTCATTACCGAGCAGCCGGCTCTTATATGCACTGACTCAGTACCACGAACTTCTGGAGATGGCTCAGAAGCTGCCGGTAACCTTTGGCCTTAGAAGCTCTCGGCCGTTCTTTCTCAGTCATACATACGAACACCATGTCCCGTAATCTTACTAACAACACAAGCAAACCTGTCTAAAGCGACCACTCAATGGACCGACGAAATATGATCCACTAGCGCAGGTGGTCCCATGGGCGGGTTCATGCAGAGGGAACAGTACTCATCTTCGAATGCACATGCGCAAAACTCTTTTCAATGCGAACTAGATCTGTACACAGACAGAATTTATAAAATGTTCAGGCCATCCCATTAGCGTAATAAAGTTGTTAGCGTATACTATAATACATGTGGGTAAGAAAAATGTTATAAATTAACCGGTTCTTAACAGAAATTTTATAAACTAACTTTTAACTGAGTGTAATCCACAAATTTTAAAAAAATGTTTCGCACACACACATTTCTGTTAGCATTATCATTTTCCACCAGATGTAATGATATCTATTATAAAAGTTGATTGCTTAACAATAGCAATTAAAGACGAATTATTTGCCTTATTACTTTGATTATCCTTTCAATCAAGTCAACGTGTCCGCTATGCATTATGTAGGAGCTCAAAATATCAACTGCACCCTGCTCACCTATCAATGTATACGCTGTCAGAAAATCGGTTAATTATAGTTCCCGTTCATTTCCTAATACGTTATCCGCATTCTCAGCTGATAAACTTGTAGTGGCAGTAATATTACACATCCGATCTATTGTGTTTCAATTTTGAAGGATAGAGAATCAAGCATTAGGCTTCCAAACAGATGGTATCCCTTTGAAGGATAGTCCTATGCAGTAAAGGTTTCAGGATGTACATTTTGCTCACCAGCCTCAGATTCAGTTTTCATCAATGTCTCAGAACCTGCCTGCAGGACCGAGAAAATCTGCTTTGTAAAACAATTAGCTAGTGTTGGTTTCTTCACCTTCTTCCATCCAGCAGCAATATTTAACATGAAACTCAATAAATTTAATCGTTTCACGATTTCAATTACGTACATCTCATTCTGGTTCCATGGTCGTAATAAGATGCAGATGCCAGCATTTCATACATTTTATTTTAACTGTTTTAATGAAAACCTGGTCAAGAGGTTAAACAAACGCAATGAGGTTAGGTGGCAGGAACTGCAGTTCTAATCAAAGTGACCAAACGTCTGCTAACTTCAAACAATGCACCTGCGAATAGCAATTTGTCTGATACTGGTCATATTGCACCTCACCTGATGATATTGCGCTTGCTCATCCTGTAGGTATATGCAACGGAGATAAGTAATGCGA
>CALYDF020002762.1:0-49976 GCA_944474145.2 Dicrocoelium dendriticum | reverse complement strand
GTGGTGCCAGCTAGGTGGTTTGTGTTAATCCGGTTCCATCGAATTGTTGCGCAGCAGTGTTGTTGGGACCTGGTGGCTTTCCCCTGGTAAGAATTCTCCTTTTCATCTTGTTAATACCCGGATCGCCTCAATGGAATTACTGTATAACACTGTAGTGAAGTTCTGAGGAGACAACAACTCGTTCGCCCAGCAATAAGCATCCGTTAGGAACAAATTATGCAACTCAGCTGTCAGTTTAGCCTTGGGCCACCGTGTAATGCATTATTTGATCACTTGTTCTAGGACTGGCTCTGGGGTTAATGCTTCACACACAATTGCACGAATAATCTGAGGCTTCCTGAGAACCTCCATTAGCATTTGGTTCTCTTCAGACTCCAAGGAACTCGTTGCGATGGTTAATTTTTCTTCCTGAAGCTCATGACTTTGCGAAAGTCCAGAAAGCGCGTCAGCTTGACCCATGTTCTTTGTGAAAAGGTACTACACCACAAAGTGCTAACTGAGCAGTGGTGGCCCAACGTTTCCTCCTGTTCACTATGTAGTTGGGGATAACAGAATTTGTTCCAAAATTTTCAAGCATCAGCTTATGATCAGTAAGAAGTGTGAACTTTCTCCCATAAACCTTCTTGTGAAATTTCATTACTGAGAAAACTATCGCCAGAGCCTCTTCCTCTACCTGACCATAATTGGTTCTGCGTGAGACAGCGATTTCGTTTTCTGAACCATCTGTGAACTGGTGGGCTATGACTGCGCCAATGTCATAGTTGAAGGCGTTCGCGACCACCACAATCTGCATTGTACGGTCGAGGGAGATTGGAACATACAAGCCATTTCACCTGCTCAAGTGATTTCTCACGCTTTTCGGAAGAGTTTCAGAATATATCCTTTGTCCGTAATTCATTCGGTGGGCCACGTGAGCGATGCATATGAGGCAGGAACGAGCTGTAATGGCTTATGAGTCCTAAGAAGCACTTTAGTGTTGAAACAGCTTTGGAGGACAGCATCTTCTTGATAGCTTCGATGTTCGCTGGGTCTGGGCGTCTGCCAATCCTGTCCATTATAAAACTGAGAAACGAAATTTAGTCCATAAAGAAAGTACTCTTCACCGGTCGGAGTCTAAATCCTTACTCTTCAAAACGGCCAAGATAGCACAACAACTTCTTTAATGGCCAGACAGAAATGCCTCCGACAACAATGATTTCTGAAACAATTAGATCCCTTTAGCAATTTGAATAAAGCCGGAATAAGACGAACAGCGGCAGATGTCATCATTTCGCATTGTATCTTTAGTGCCAACACAATAACATAAAAATATATAAGATGACAGTTAGGGTGAGACCAGAAAATATTAGAACAGCGTAGGGGGCAGGCGTGACACCCCTACGCATTGGGGAGCCGTAGGTTTACGAATAACTGTTTCTGCACACAGAGTGCAAGTTTGATCCGACTGATCTCTACTGCCTGTGAGAAATGTAGGAAAGGGGAATTTGAATGTCTTAAGACGATTTTGGCCGGATCAAACTGATGACAGGTGGCCAGTAAATGCGTACCTATGGATGAAACAGGTGGCTTACGTGAACAGATGGTATGAGCGACCAACAACTGGGTGGTGTGACGTTGCAACCATTTAGGTACATTTTCCCTTATTGCTGCCGTGCTCCATCACCACTTTTCTCTTAATAAACGTTTCGACTGATGTAACCTGGATAACGCCTACCCTTCCTGTCGACCGAGAGAACTCGAACCTATCCATAGGTCGATTCAAAGCTACAAAGATTAACGCTCGAAATATATAAACTGACTGCGGTAGCCTCAGCCGCTTTAGACACAACATGTGTCAATGACCAAATGTAATCAGCAGAGACTTCGCCGAATCCACCCACAACCGAGACAAATACATCGCTGAAAATTAGACGGAACAACGGTGCCCTAACACTCATATGAGCCGGCGTTCTTAAGACTGAGCAAAACCGGTAAGACAAACTGCGGGACGATCTGAACCAGTGGAATCGTGTTTGTAGTCAGATCTGTGTCCGAGCTAAGCCCACTAAGTTATTGAGCATCACCGGACATTCAAACTCAAGGCAGCACGGTAACTCCTGGCAGTTACGTGAAAAATTGGGATTCACAGATGAAGTCCAGGCGGTACTTTTGTCTGCATACCGCTTGCGGAGATAAGACGGTGGGATCGTATAATTCAGGAAGTTCCATGGAACGAACATCAGCGGAGCTAAAATTATTCAAACGACTACCAATGGGACAGTAGCGAAATAATTACTTCGTTCAAGGCGCTTCCTAGTTACCGGTAGCCAGCGAAGATGATGCCGACACACAACATCATCAAGCTTTGGGTTGCATCCGTTTAGCTAACTTGTGACATCACAATTCAGCCAACTTCAAGACTCCTCGTGTCACTTCACTATGAAGGCGGTTGTCCCAGTATAACAGAACCTAAGTTTTACTCTTATTACATATCGAGAAACTAAGCCACAGCAGACATAACTGTGCAGCAATCCGTTTCCAAAACTACGCTTAAAAACAGGCATTAAATTACCGCATCTACCCGACTCCGTCAAGGAAGCAGCAACAGCTGAGATTCAATGAGAGTTCAACTGTCGGCATATCTTCACTCCAAGCGTTCACTCATGTCAAGCGCTTCTGACGTCCAAGAAAAACAATCCTGTATGTTCACAAATGATCAGAGCTTACTAAACACCCATTCCTAACTGTGATTCCATCAGTACATGAATGTCACAGAACTCTTTACCATCACGGATATATGGTTGCGCTCCGACCTAAGTGGCATCGTGGTTAAATTACCCATAGAGCATTGTTCGGCACGACCGACCAATTAAAGGTGGTGAAGTTGCTCCGTATTTTCTGAGTTACCTTCAATGTTAACCCTTGCAGAATCTGCCTAACATGCTGTAAGATTCCGTTTTATGCAATCTCTGCCTGAGAAGCAAGGGCGCTTGATCGGTAGTTGTCGTTTAGCACCCACTATCTGCGACCGAGATGGACTTCAACGTGACATCTACACTGAGACATTTAAGGAAAAAGTGGTACAGCCATCTTCCTATGCCAGGCGATTTCAGCACACACGCCCTGGATTCCCACAGCACCCAAGGGGAATAGTTCCAAGCAGATCTGCAACAGCTTGTTGCTAGTTTACCGCTTTCTGGCCACGTAAAAACGTTTAGCAGATTCGGATAAACGGATAGTTCATCCACATGTTTTCTTGAGCTCAGTCTCTTCACATGGTTTGCTTTACGACGATGGCATCTGCGTTTGGCAAGCGATCATATTTCTAACATATCCTATGCAAAATATGAACGACCACAAAACGATTCATAGATGGCTAGCCCTCAATCGCCCTCGGTGCAACGTGATTAAATGTCATCCTTCATCCATGTCATCAATTGGCTCACACATATAAAATTGGCGATCAGGATTTCCAGCAATGTTCTCGGAACTGATCTCGGTGCACTAATGCAGGAGGACCTTGGTTGCGTGGAACAATCCGTGATCGCCTCAAGGAATGCTATCTACAACTTGTGACTGTTAGTGAGTGCTTTGTTTTACTTTGACTAATTTATTTGTTCCTTAGCTCCTTTCTGCATGCATACGTCGGCAAGTGGAATACACCATTAAAACATGC
This sequence comes from Dicrocoelium dendriticum, assembly GCA_944474145.2. Lineage (NCBI taxonomy): Eukaryota > Metazoa > Platyhelminthes > Trematoda > Plagiorchiida > Dicrocoeliidae > Dicrocoelium > Dicrocoelium dendriticum. The sequence goes on along the minus strand of CALYDF020002762.1, from coordinate 46,321 downwards.
CAGCCAGACTGAAGCTGGACCTCACGGGTTTGGGATACTTCCACTTCAAGCCATCATAAACGACAAAGTGCTATATTATCTACCTTAAGAAATGCGTATTTTGTGGGGCTTCAGTGGACGTTATCGGCTTTTGCGTAGTAATCATATCATGTTTTACCAAATCTTAAGCAACCCTAGTCACTGGTTATCTGGTAAGAATGCAAAAATAACAACGAAACGTGAGGACACGGACTCAAACTAGCGGAACTGCGCAGCCAATTAAGGTAGAGCGGGAATTTTATCTCGATATGCGCTAGCAATACATAGTATTCACCAACAACAACGGCTATGCCAGAACCCACATTTGCTGTGTTGAAATCGGGTCGACATTTCAATGGTCTCATAACAACAGCTCATTTACTACAGATGAACCCTGCGCAAATTTGGAAGACAAAGTAACATCAACGCACATCCGATTTTCTGGAAAGTGCAATGCCGTTAATATTGGATGCTGCTTAAGACCAGATATAAACGATTCAGATGGGCAAAATCTATTCTCCATGTCCAATGCTGAAGAGTACGTTCTTTAAAGCGGATTTACTTGTATTTTGCAACCAGTTTCACCTTGCTGCAGGACATTTTCATCCCTGAATTTCTTACTCGCAATATATCAGTGACCATTAACATTGCTTCGCCGTCCCGTTGTGCTAGCGATTTAAGCGACACTTTGTCGTTAGAGGGACACCATTTGATGATGATTACTATTTGTGATAGAAGTACTCTCAAAATAGGAATAATTTGCTTTATTTGATGGACGCCGTTTTGAGTGAAACGAGTTATGATCCAACTCCAACCAATTGACTTGCCATGCGGGATCAGTCCTAGCTCCTTTTATGTGAGCTATGACTGCGTACGCATAGGCAGATGGTCTACAACAGTCACTCGTTCGAAATGATTACGCAGTTACTTTCAACATCAGTGCGGTACGCACAGTGAAATGATAGCGCACCGCTGGCAAATTTTGGCGTCTATGGCAATCCGTTGACGTAGCAATGCCTCACATATGATTTGTTTATGGCGATTGCGTGATTATATAGGGTACCTGCAATTGAACATAATATATCAGTGTGCCTTTATGCCCGTTACCCACAGTGCTGCGCTAGCTGTCTGTCTTGCTGCCCGACTTCATGCACAGCATAGTAGCGGCACTTGGATGTGTACTGTACGCCTTGCATCCGTAGTGAACCATGGTTTCTCTACTACGTCACGCATATGTTCTCCTTGCAGTACTAAATGGCAGTGAATCACATTCCTCCGTCTCCAAATTTCTCGTCGAACTTTCATCTATCCACAGGCTATCCATCCTTCGTGATCGATGTGCGCACGTCGTACTTTCCTCTCCTTGTTCCTATCATTTCTTCAATCAGCCGGCGTAAGCGTGCTAGCTATCTTCACGCTGGGAAATACCGTATACTTTGCATCGCCGACTGAATACAACATATGCTGCCTTCCAAATAGATCCAGTCCAACGGAATCAATGCATAAAAATGGAAATTGAGTATCATCTGAGGCCGAAATAACATTTACCAATGGCAATTCACAAAAATCCCAAAAGTATTTACATTTGCGAAAGTTAACCCCTGTAAATTACGGTGTCCGAACCTCGACATACAAGTGTGTATTGGAAAACATACGCGGAACTCTCCACACCAGAAAGTGTTTTGTCAATGCATGGAAATGAATTTGATTAAATCGCGTAAGGGCAAATTACCATTTAACATCGTAACTCACCTTGCGAACTACATGTATGGGAACATAAATCGGTTAGAAGATGAAAACCGGGTGGCGCTAACAGTCATAATTGACTGATCAACGACAATACTACAGCGAATAAATCTTCAGTGGGCAGGGAGGTCGTGATTAAGGCAGATTAGGGACAGAGGTGGAGGACAGACGTGACTCGCTTGGCTGTTTTTTCCGATTAAACTTCGTGGATAGCAAATTTGCAGCAACCCATATTTGAGCGACTATGTCCCTACAACAGCGCTGTCATTATGCATATTTCTTAATGCTCTCTCAGCTAAGATTTTAACAATGTTTCGCTTGCAGCACATCGGCTAAAAGTAGGTAATGTTTATGCACAAGCTGCATGATGCAGGGCGTTACGAACCTATTCAATACAATATAAATACTGTAGTTATCCTCCAGCACGCTTGGATATAACAACTAGCCGAACGCAGAAGCATCACATTGCTTGACCAACGAAGATTGTGCGGTTACAAGGAATTCGCAGCTAGCAAGAACAGAAGTGTAGCACGGATTGATACCAGCAGAAAGCATTCACTTGACACAAGCTGACTATTAGAGCGCAAAGAGGAGGAACAAATCTACCGGAAATGTATTTGTCAGGTACTTCCGGTGAATCATCCGGCATGGTAGAAAGCACGTTGAGATGATTCAGCGGGATTAGTCCCATTATCCACGATGATGATGCATGTGAAATTTACCTAATGTGGTCTAGAGCATTAGCGCTGCAATATGTGGATGTGGAATGAAATGCACAGCTGGTGGGCCTTCAGTGTGTCGTAGTCGAATCCAGAAGGATGAGTGGTCCATAGGCAGAATGGCAGAATACATTCACCGCAGCCACAAAACAGTGTACGCTGAAGTGGTCGCATGCACCAACCTCTTTCTCACAGCAAAACTATGCAATGTGGTTTCCTTGAGACAACATCGTAGTGTGTTATTGCACAAAGTCGCTCCCTGCTTTCAATTGTCAAATTAAGCAAGCTTGCTACTTGGAATCCCCGTGATGATGACTGAGGTTGTTTGCAAGCTAATCGCTGAAGTCTATGCTTTACTTGTAGTCTAATAAGCTACGTTTTACTCTCAATAGGAGCGGTCATCATCGCTGAAAATTCAACTTCTGATTATTATGCACAGAATGCAGTCATTATAAGGTTGGGATGTATTTGGGCAGGTGTCGTGACATCGAATCCGAAATAAAAACACTCTACAAACGGGGACTACCCATTAAGTTGATTCAAGGATTTCGGCCTGCTGGCCCATTAGTAAAACATCTCTCAGTGCATCTTAATTGCCGATAACTAATAAAAAATTATTTAAAAGTAGTAAGTCAAAACATAAATTTGACCTGCCGAAGTTGTCGATCGATTTCTGAGATTGAGCATTATATGAGCATGATAACAATGTTTGTTTACCTTTATTGCCAGGGTGCAACGCAGCCAACATTAATTGTTTGTATATACTTAACGCGATTGCATGTGTGTTGTCGAAGATGACCCTGTGCAACTTGATGGAAGCCATCGAACTTCGACAACAATGATCTTAGACGAAGTGGTTTGGAATCTGTCGCAGCAGTTTGAACTAACCTGAAGAGCTAAAAACGGTGGACGCCAACTTTACTTAGTTCAACATTTCTACGTAGGTTGAAATGAATCCGGCACACGAGTTCATACTCCCGCTCCACTCAAAATGAGGGGACGGGATTGGCTGGCGCATTCGCTGGGTAAGGAATGAAGTGAAGTTCCATGGTGTATGCAGGGGAAAAAATGTAAAATTATCTTACTTAGCAATTGAAGCAATTTAGTGTAGCGTGGCTGAGTAGCTGCAAGAAGAAGTCTAATTTTCCATGCATTTTACCTTGTATATAAATGAATTGTTGTAAACCTCTACACCTAGTGATCCATGATTTCTCTACTGAGTTATTAACGTCTCATCTCCTTACCGTGCTCTTATGTATCCCTTCAACTTCCTCTGTCTCCAGATATCCAACCGGAGATTCATCTTCCCTCAAACCCTCCGACGTTCGAGATCCCTCGATGCAGGCCCTGCATTTCTCTCTCCCTTCGGACCACTTCATCAATCTGATATACAAACCGTCTGTATAAACTGTCTGCCTCTTTTCATATAAGGAACAATGGCTACGATAACTCGCTTACTGAATATGACATACGCTCAACACCACTTGAACAGGATAATTCTCTCACCTGGGGAAAAGTTCCTTTGTGCGTTTGTAACATGTATGCTTGGCGTTTGAATCTACGTACTGAATGTAAATCTTTTAACCTAACCGGCACCATCGCGTCGATTGACCACAGTTTACCGATCTATGCGCTGTAATCAAGAGTACAGGTTGTAGGGTTCCTTACCACCTCCGTTTAATTGCTAACACATATAATGCGGCTGCATGTATGCAGTGATGCATTTTCAAGCTTCCGAAGCATTTCGGGAAGTGGATCTCTCTGTAGAGAAAGTCTGCATGTCGGAATCCCATAACTATTGTTAGCCACATAATTGTATGCAATTGTATATATATATATATATAGCGATTATCACGATGTCGCAATTTCATGTTCTACTCCGTAGGCTAGTGATGAGAGTGAGCATAGTTATAGTTCCAGTTGTCCCTCAGCCATAGTGAATTTACCGGGGCTTATGAAAACACACGTATTAACCGGATGGAAGACAGACGTGCAGAGACGTCTACCAGAAGTTGCATTGCACGTGGCCAATCTTTTGGATGGACTGAGTAAAAGGTTGAACCTAACGGGGATTTTTCGTCAGTGTGTTATATTACATCGGGAGGAATAGGCTCAAGGCAACAATGGTTTAATGAGCACCGAATAGCCGCACCCGAAACGTACCATTTAGTTCGTTAGCGAATAGCTTACGCCCACAGTAGAGTACACGTCGGTAAGTACAAACGGTTGAGTACTTGGACATTTGCACAAAAATGCAAGTACATTTTGGTAAATCGCAGGTTTGACATTGGGTAGCTTGCACAATTTGAAACACGGACATATTTCGTTGGTGTGGCTTAATGCAGAACCCATTTCGACACATTGCTGCTGCGCTATATACGTGCCTTTCTTTGCTCCTCATTACGGGTATTAAGTTATATTAAAGCGCTCATTATTTGGACATGTGGCTCCCAGTTTCTATGCGTGTACAATGACACTGCTCGGTTGTGATATTGGAATTTCTGAAGCCCGACGCATTGTGTCTAATAAAGTACTGGTCAGTCGTTAGTCCTGGGTCTAACACTCATGGTCACTGGGAAGTATACCAATCCGCCTAGCTTGAAACCATACCCATAACAAGCTAGATTTGTTAATCTCAGGCAGCAGGTGCAGTTGCTGACCAGCGAAGTGGCTTAAATTTAAGACCACAACATATATTGTGCGGTACAGGTATATCGTTATGGGTTTAACTCTAAGGCGCCGATACGCGCTGGTGTGCAGTTCAGCGGCTTGAGCTCTGAGCTAGTGACAGACTGGAAATTCCCTAACGGTGTTGGTCACTACACGTTGTGCAGGTGCATATTTATCTGCACGTCAGAACGCTTCGGAATGTTGTGAACCCAGAAAGGAGAATAGCATTTCTAGTTCAAATAGAGTGTAATCTGCCAACAGCAGAACGACTTTGTACGAAAGTGCCATTTGAAAGTGAATTATGCGGCGATTAATTTCTAAGTTAGAAAGTGCTTTGGCTGTACATGACCGTCGTAACACTTAAGTTAACTGGAATATAATGCGAGTCGTGGCGAACTGTTATTCTCACCCTTGCTTCATTGTCATATGCTATTGGCTAGTGAAACCATCTGCTGGCGACCCTGCATACCGTGCAATATGTATCGAGAGCATTGACACCACGTATAAATCGGAAGAACTTGAAAGTAAAAACTGGAGCGCTTCCGGATAATTACTTGGGCTATCTGGATTCTGAGCTGCAGAGAATAAAAGGCAAATCTAGAATTTGTTTGAAGGCAGGTATTCTGAGTATTCTGGCTCCAGCGTGATGGCAATCAGGATAAAACTTGCACATGAATCGGTACATCTGCCTTGACTCCTTGTAGGATTAACTAAGAAAACTGAAACTCAATCAACCAATAGGCGTAAAATGAGAGAAGTTTGAGTTCCTAAGCAACCTGATTGGAAGCACCAAATATCTAAACGCAGCACATTGTGCCCCACTAAGCAATGAGCTCAGAAGAGGGCCGTTCGTGCACGTGTACTTAAGCGCGATTCCTCTTCAGATAGCTTATACCTTCGGAATAGTGAACTGTGTAATATATTTGAACCGAGCTCTGTTTGTAGTAATCAGGCTGCACATTAGAAAATACTCGATGCACGGCGGATTCGCTGTGATCAAATGAAGAATTGCAAGAGTTGTGTTGCGCCGGTTTTCTGTGGAGTGGCATAATAAATTTTCCAAAACCATTCATGTCTATTATCACCGTAGGAAACGGTTTGAATTTGTGGGCATAGAGAAGGTAAGATGCAGTGCAGGTATATTTTATTGACTACCCAACGGGTTGGTATCGCACATGTGGTCTATCCAGCTCGGTCGCCGCTCACTAAGAAAATAAAGAAAAATGTGCGTTTGCAATTGGCTTTTATACATATACATTCGATCAGATGTATCTCGCACGTTGTTTGGTAAATGATAGATTAGTTTAAAAACTGAATTGGTTACAAAGCACTCGTAAAGCAAGTAATACGCTTTAAGAAGCCGCATCAATCGCGAAGTTTACTGTGTTCTGCTTCTCCGAAACAAGCACATTCTAGAATGACGAATTGACTCAATAAATCTTCAGTAAACTATCGTCTAATTAATCATGATACTATCAGCTTTGCAGCATTATTATTTACGTATTCCGTACAAATATAATTCTGTTGTTCAAGGCATTGCACACACATATATACTAATATTCCGAATGTGTGCACTCAAACTTTTTCGACCTAACAAAGAAATTACTACCGTCATAACATTGACACGATTCGACGTTTAACTGAGTTTAATAGTATTTAATAATCATGGTTTATTCACTTACTATAACCCCAAATTCCTCCTGAGAAATAAGATAAACATGGCGAAGTGAACCGTTATACCGTTGTCGAGATTGATCTTGAGACAAACACGTTATAATCCGGTTAGGAAATGGAATGTGTTAACAAGATGGCAGTTTCCGGCTTCACGTCCACCGATGTGCAATTTATATTCCATAGATATTTACTGGTTGCAAAGTGGAAGAGCATGAACTTGGAAACACCAAATTTAAAGGAGAGATATGTATTGATAAGTGACAATGTCTAAGTGGATGAGATCATCATCCAACCGCCTTTTAAATACTCATAGTGTCCTTGCAGAGACGGCCGGTTCTGGGAGAGCATTCCACGGGTGACACACAGGAAAGGAAAAAATTTTCTGCAGCACTCCAGGTAGCGATACCATTCTACGCATTTCAATGAGTGGCGCTTCAGGATTGTATTGTTGCTGAGTCGTAGTAAATGGCGGCACACGTGATGTTGGTCTCGCAGAATTAAGTATACCATAATCAGGTCGCCTCGTAATCTGCGATAGCCTCCATTGGATACCCCTAATCGTTGCAGCCTCTCCTCGTAGGAATAATTTCGCCTTCCAATAACGTCCTTAGATGCGTGATCTTGTGGCTTCTCCAGTGCATTAAGGTCGTGTTTCAGCGATGGATGCCAGGTTTGAATTGCGTATTCGACTTGGAGGCGAAGATGCGCACTGAGCATTTGTCGAAATATGGAGCTGTTTATTTGTCCAAACGCCCGTCACAACATCCCGAGGTGTTGGTTCCCAGTCTTCGAGGTCTTTTGGGATTGCCTGCAACAACACACATTATCTTGAACCAGGACAGATAAGTCACGTTCGAGAGTAGTTCGTTGAAGTATATTCGTTCCGAGCCGGTATGAGTAGCTGCTCTGATGTCGGATGGAAAGCACCTTGCATTTAGCTTTGAAATGCAGTAAGTTTTGGATTGATCATTGATACACCGTATCCACGTCACATTGAAGCACATGTTGGTAGGTGTTCATCGGGATCCTGCGCCAGATGTTGATATCGTCGACAAATATTAGGAAGTTTAAAGCGATTGCATGCGTAACGTCATTGTTGAACACCAAAAGAAAACGTGGACCTAGAACCGAGCCTTGTGGCACACCACACTGGGCTGGTATGGGGTCCGATAAAGAGCTCCTAATTTTGAGTACTATTTGTTATTGAGGTAGAAAGTTGGCCATCCGGCCTAAATGAGTTTCGCCGATCCCAGAATGCTGCAGCATGGATAGTAGTATCCGATGGTCTAGAAAGTCGAAAGCCTTGGAAAAATCCAGTTAGATCACAACAACGCCTTCTCTATCGTCAGCTGCCTTAGTCTAACTACTGCCTGCGATTAGTAAATTCGTTGTGGATGAGAACTGTTGACATAAACCGTGCTGCTTAGTAGTGATAATATTACAGTTTTCCAAATAGCACACCAGTGTATCAGCAACTATGTATCCATGATGTTGGAGAGTATAGCAAGAAGGGATAATGGGCGGTAGTTGGATGGCTCGGTTCTGCTTCCACTTTTGTGAATCCGGGTTATCATTCCAAGCTTCCACCTAGCGGGAACTTGATTCTGGTCTAAGCAGCGCTGGAAAAGCTGAGCTAAAATTGTTGCCAATTGGGTTGCTGCTGCTTCCAGTGTCTCTGGACGAATGATCTCGACACTTAGCGAGCTGTGTATGCGTAGTGACGTCAGCTTTTGTAGCACAGCATCTACGGTAAAATTAATGTAATTTAGTCTTGGCGAGAAAACAAGAAATTTTGGAAGATCGTTTGGTTGAAAGACCTTCTGAAATGTTGGGGCATATTGCATCCGCAGCACCTTTGCTGATTCTACCGCCGCTCTTGTTGGTCTTTGGCCATCTTGAGTGAAGGAAATTCTTTCCTTAACTCTCTTAGTCTATTGACATGCTTGTGCAACAGTTTGTGGTTGGTACTGAAGGTTTTGACGATGTTTGGCTGATATGAGTATTTTCGTTTTCTCTTAGTAGTTGATTGGTGGTTATGTTGGGCTATGTTTTTTCCCAATTTTCTAGTGAAGGATTATCTCTGTACACTTGAAATGCTTTGTTACCTGCTGTCATCCATTATCGGGTTCTGCTCCTAACGAAACTAACTGATGTACATTTATTGCAAATCTTATTTCTGAAGCCTCTACCATCAACTAGCGGCATTTGTTGACGAACTCGAGTCTGCAGTCTTCCGGGGGTTCTTCGGCAAGGAACAACCAAGTTGTGTCTCTGGCGAGCTGTGCTAATCCATCGTAATTTGTGATGGTTCGCACAGTCGCATCCTACTCATTCCGACATTCCACACTGCAGAAGGAGTTGAAACTGATGACTGCGTGATCACTTACACCCAATAGGCAGTCTAAAACCACTGCGTCAATCATATGCTCCGCATTGGTAAGCACAAGATTCTACACAGATTGCCTGTTACCTGTTCTGAACCGAGTGAGCAAGGTGAGGTGATTGTAAGAGGAACAGTGGTTACGTGATCTTGTAGATCGGCTTTGATTTGTTCTCCGATCATGGCGGGAGTATCTATAGAATGTGCGTTGAAATCACCCATGATAGGTATGTGAGTGTACTTTCGCTGTAAACTGCATCTTAAAGCAACCGTTAGGTGGCAGTCGTTTTCTGGTGTAGAGTTAGGGGGCGGTACACCAAGACAATAAGGCAAGCGTCCCTGCGTTTTAACTGCACGTAGCACCAAAGGGAGTCGGGGAACTGCATCCTCTACGGCTTCGCATTATAAGTCGCTTCGGTAATACAGGATTAACTCTCCTGCTTTTGTGAGCCCATCTTTCCGGATCAGAGACATTCCCGGTAGCGAAACTTCAACGTCCGTCATTCCCGTGTGCAACTAAATCTCGGTCATACCAATGACATCCTATGAACCGGCAGCTTGGCGATCTTTCAGTCCGGTCAGTTTAGTAAAAGGTATCCGAGCATTTGTATACAAGCAGGACAGTTTCTCTGTCTCTAGGAGCCCACAGCGAAGTGAACGGGTCAAGTGCGGGCGAATGCCGATTGATGGGATAAAGATGGGATAAAGATACCACGTCTGAAACTTAATTCAGCCAAGATGCGCCTCAATCTACATCAAGGTCAATTGAAGCAGCAATCAAGTTACGCTTCTGTACATACGTCGGTACGCTTGCTGCCTCAGGTGCTTTGAGCTTTAAACTGTACAAATCTTCTGCACCTTTATCCGAAGTTCAGAAGCAAGACTTCTCCGATTTCTCTGCAATCGATCCAAAATATCCTTTGCCAGTTGCTCTGACTGAACCAGAAAATTTGGGATTTTAGGGCTGCATCTTCTATAATTTGGTGAGAATGGTATCCTGGTGAGCTCCAACGCCACAATATTATCAAAGAATATGTTTCACGAATGAACCGCCACTGTTCTAAATCTTGCTATCCGGTCTCTTGAACATCGTTAGAAGGATGTTCTGGCACATCATGTATTAAGATTTTGTTTAGGCGGTTTTGCTTGCTGTGTCCATCTATGGTAGCTCTTTTTGATTGTCGCGTGCTCCATGGGACATCAGGATAGATGCGAATACCACAGGATCCGAGTTTTAGCGCGCTTGCGGAGAGTAAAGCGTTTTCTACTTTGGTGTAGAATTCTAGCTTTACTTGAGTGAGTCTGGCTGCTCCATAGTGTGGTGAGTCCGGATGACGAACAATCCTGAATAGATTTATGGGTTTGGATTTGACACTCATCAGCATGCACAATGATTTCCATTGATCTTGCTCGTCCGATAACTTATTCTGCAATGTGACGGCGGTAAATTCAGGAACATTTTAGAATTCAACAGTCCGGGCACTATATTTGGATCACTTTTTCGTTGATCTACGAAGTGTGGTACTTGTTTTTCCTGACCTGCTGATAAGTGTTGATTGTTTACTGGTTGCCGCTCTATTCGCGTTAACGGTGTTTATAACAGAAGCGGCCGCAACCGCGACCTCTCGGGAAACGTTTACTGCAACCTCTGCATAGGTGACTGATTATTAAGGGGGGCTTTTTCTGGACAAGAGACATTTTAGCTACAGTTAGCGTGGGTCGGTGTTCGGCTGCTTCATCTTTGTGAATGCTAGAAGTCAGGTCTATTGGAAATTGCTAACGTAGACGTTTCGATTGGTGCCCGATTATCGTTGCCATACGTACTGTTCGACTCTCGTACACAGAGTCAATTTTCGCCCGGTGTTCTATCAAATTTGGAGAAGAAAACGGAGATGGGGACGTGGCTGTTGGCGGACCAAAGGAAGCGGATTGCAGAGCATTCCGTTGCTTGGATGTCGCTATACTTCCGTGGTGTATACTTGCTTCCAGTAAAGTGAGAGTATCACTAATCCTCTGCTCGCACATACTTCCTCCCGTACGGCATAAGCTGCACGAACAAGTGAAGCCAGAGAGTGTTGCACAGCTTAAAGAATGATAATAACAGAATAAGCACACGCAGCTAAAGAAGGTCGAAAATCAACAAATTCAAAGGCATGAAGCTCTTCTTGCTCAGCGGCGTAAAGGAGTAAAGCATTTAGATTGGATTTGGAAGTCTCGTACTTCTCGAGGTTACACGATAGTGGTTGAAGCGTCTCTGATTGCAGACGTGAGACGAAACAATCTGCCGCAGCGACAGCAGTGTTGACAATGGTCACAAAGTTTGTAGAATGCGGCAGTAACTTGCGAATCACATGCTATGCAGCTATCATAGCGAGGTCCACTTGTTGCCTTATCCTTTCAGACGAGCCAGAAGAGCAGTGGAATGTACCGGCGAGACGATTTCTAGATTTCGCTCCCATTCCTGCGGTTTGAAATCAGTGTCATCTTCCTGTTCGGCGACACCACTTTGAACCATCCTTACATATTTTGCTTCTATCACTGAAGACCGCATGTCAAGCTCCAGTGGATGCAAGTGACAGTATCATTATTGTTTAACCAAACTGTGGAATGCACCAATTTGTCGATAATTGGCAAGTGTAAACCAATGCAGAAGTAGAAATGAATGAGCCTTTGGAATCTGTTTATCTTCGATTTACCGTTTTCTGTGATAGCGCTCCGTTTGTGCAACTAAGTATATACGCATAACAGCATAAGATTAGAAATAGGGGAAAGAACAAATCAAATATCCTCACATTGCAACTTCTATATGTGCATGAGAACTAAAACCAAGGCTTCGATTTATGAAAATTTAATTACTTGATCGAAGTAAATAGCGGCTGAAGAACTGAAGCGTTGACTGAAGATGAAACAGTGAATCTAAGAAAAATTGGTGCTTTCGTTGTGACACAGACGCATTTTACATTGTCATGCGATGCGACCAGAAAACGAAAGCTCAAATAGTAGTAAAAGAGAAGATTAAAGCTTGAATGCGGCAGCCTAACTTTCTGTTGAGAAAATGTTTCTCCCAAAACTCAAGATCCTTTATCAAGCAAGGAAAAGAGGAGTAGGCAAAACGACATTAGACACGGACAGCATAAGTTTCAACTACACGAATGCAAGTGTGCTGTCCTGAAGTCAATGTGCTTCGTCTTGCTAGCAGCGAAAGTGTGCAGAAGATGTGGTAGATGTGAAACGACTATCCGAATCAGTGAATTCTGTCAATCCTTGTAGGACATTAAGCTTTTACTCAAATAACATGATCATCCCCACTTCAACGTTATTCACTGTCAACTCTCTTTTCAGTAGACTATGAAAAACACACTTGCAATCGCACGTTCAGGAAGTCCGCGATAGCGAGACCAATGAGAATGACGTTTGCTCTGAAACTAGATTGTGCTTTCTCTATTGATAATTTGATACATCTATTCTTATAATTGTACAAGGTTAGGATGCAGTGCCACTTGGATGTCTGAAGTAAAGATGTCTTTATGAATCAATGCAAACATAGAGCTCAATTTCAGTTTTCTCCTCTTAACCAGAGGGATTCGATTTTTACCCTACAAAAGCTGCCATAATAAGACAACCAGAATATTTTGGCGTATGCTTCGTAAATGAACGCTGCGTGATTACTATTGCGTTTCTGTCAATTGGCTCGAGTTTAGTACACTATTAGAACGAAAACGAGCACTATTTTGTAGACGTTGGCTAAATAAAATACAAATATTATTGTATAAGCAACCACCAACTAACGAGAATTAGCATCAACAAAATCAACTGTTCGCCAAAATTGCAGGAGTTGTATAATGCGACACAAGACCACTGATTGCGAGGTAAGGAAAAGTATCTCTCCGTCAGGCATCAATGACCGGTTGAAATAAATATCGATAGCATGCAAAAGTGAAATCATCTGACGACAATTTGATTATCTAGTTGCTGCACCAAACTTCCAGCTCGTGCACATTTGATCTTTTGTTGGTTGGTGCGTAACTGATATTGTCCAATGCGTTAACATAGACGGACCGCATGGTCATTTGTCAGTTCGCCTGCAAATGCGCCTAAACAGCGTTTGCATAGGTTCAACTGCGACCAGACAAATCCCACATGCTGAGCTCCGTACATCCAATGCGCACATAAAATGCGCAGTTTGATCATCGATAAACATTACATGATTCGATAGATTATCATGAGTTCCCCGAGAAGTTATTTAAACGTATATATTCTCGGCATTTGATTACACGGTCGAAGGTGTGTCACAGCACAGCAACTGCAGCCAAAATTATAATATTTTGGCAAAGTGCTTCACCATATATGATGCTTAGCATTTTAGCTGTCGTATTGCGTATGTGCACAAGGTGCTTCCAATGTGTTTAGCCGCAATTAAAATTAAATTACCAATGGTGGGTTTCAAATTCAGTCTCACAATTTAGAACGAATAGCGAAACCCTACTTATCGGGTTTAGCTGCAATAACCACATGATAAGTCCTCATCTTTCCAACACGGTCGCCAATCCATCAAGCAGGATGAAATATCTTTTCTCAAATCGCTTGAGTTATTCCAACAGCTGTGACCCGACCTTACTGAGAATTCCACTAGAGAGCATTCAGAGTATTGCCCCAAATTATTGAAACGGGCGTGCATTAGTGTCAGGTAGTAAACTGAATGTTAGCTACGAGGAAATCACAGATATGTTTACGTGACCGCCAGTGCTCGCATTAGTTTGTCGATTTACACTTACAGCGATTTCCTAGGAACGAAACAACAGTTTCGAAACAACATAAATTGAAGATATTCTTCAGTGTCGTTTCGTGGACGCGTTTAACGCACATTGGTTGTTTTGCAAAAGTGGAATATACATCTCATATGTGTATGATTAATTTACGTCCTCAATTTTGTACGTACACGGTGACGTGGCTTACTTTCCATAATCAGGAACACAAGTCATATGGGTATAAATTTGGCAGTGTGCGACGCACTCATTAGGAACACCAACCAACAATGTATCGCAACGTTGTGACCAAAACTCTTCTCTTGGTTTTCGTGCTGTCCGTGACTCTCATGGGTGAGTGGCATTGCTCCTGCTTAGTAGCAGGTTCCATCTTTCTGAACATTTTCAATAATTCGCTTTTGTTTTAACAACTCAATTTGATCATCAAGCAGTATATTCTACTCTCAACACTGGAAGTTGTGACCGATTTCCCGGTTCATTGCATACGTCATTACAAAACAAGCAAAGCGATTTGATTGCATGAAGCACCGATGAGTTCCTGGTGTGTATGCTTACACACAACACAACGTGAGTAGCAATTAACGCAAGGATTACTGATTCAGTGTTGATTCATTGGTAACACTCGTTCTGTAGTTAGAATGCCATATGCAATCTCAGTACGAATATAGTTTATGTGAAACAACAAGCAGCACACACATTCACTATCTCTCATTGACATTTCTATCAACAACTGTCGGAACAAATTATAGCATTACTAGTATTGCTCGTTTGGAACCCGCTTTGTCTTCCGTTTGAAGTCGTATTTAATCCATTTGTCTCGGTGAGTGCTTCTCTGATGGTTGATAAAGGGATATTAATGAAACTTCGTCGTTTCCACATTGCAGAACTAGCTCTAGCCGACCGCAGTAAGTTTGAAATTACTCAATATATGGTCTGTAAATTAGTGATTTATTTTGTTCGTGGTACGTTCGCAGTGAGGATAGTAATATCACAACCGATTCTTCTAGTCTTTTGTCTGTGTCAACCATGTCCAGCCACGGCTATTACAATTGTCTGACATTGAAGCAACGGATTACGCAATTGCACATTTGGAAGCAACCATGAAGTAAATTTCATTAGATGCGTTAGATGCATTAACCTCGTTCCGACGATGAGCAAGATGCTGAATTTCTTGCTATGCATTGGAAAACCCGTTCTGCTCATATGTTTGGAGAGGACATTTCAGTGCTGAATGTAATCTAGAAACGTTCATTGCATGCAGATGAAATCAGCTTGGCGGAAATTTATTGTAATGTGTTAATTTTCTTGAGAGATCTATCCGTTCGTCCCTGATGAACACAGAGAAGCAAGCTGTCGCGAACGATTATCCACGCTACAAAAATGAGCATTCAACGTTCCGAACAGCCGCGTGCGTTTCTATGTAATCAGTTTACCAAGCCATCCTGACGGAACACGAACGGGAGCGAACGCACTCGTATGCCACCAGGCACGGGTTTAGCTTAATCATGCGATAGGTGTTAACCTTAGATGCCGTATATTTAGTCGTCGACATGCAGCGTTTCGCGGCGATGACGTCAACGTTTTGCAAGTGTACGTGCGTAGCTCGAACCCCTGCTGTTTCCTAAACCCTGTGCATTGAAGCATGTAGCAGTGATTACATTTCGAAAGGCTCCGTTGCAATTAGGCGCAGTCAAGTATCCACCATACATCCAGAAAATCAACAGACGGCCGTTTCGGACCAATAAGACTTGCAAGTAGAGCTTGCCTGTGAGATACCTTTGGATTCGAACCCATGACCTTCCTCTTAACTGCCAGCTACGTACGCCACTGAGCCATGGGTGACGGCGGCGGACTGTCGTGACTGATATCTAAGTGCAATATAGCGCGGTCTATCCTCCTCTGTCATGCATGTTGTGAAGTGCAGAGAAGAGGCCTAACACCCAGAGCTGCGAATTCCTTTGCACGCCGCCACAAATCGCTGTGGCATGTGAGTCGCTGTCTCCTAATATCAATGTCGGGGGCTCGAGTCTGATGAGATACGGCTGGTGCCCGATAGTAATACGTCTCCATCGGACGAAACGGCCGCCTAGCTTTTCCTGGATGAGTGATGCATGTCTGGCTTACCATAGCTGTGCCTAATCGTATGGAAACACATTAGCACTCGCTAATAATGGTGATTGTGTTATTGTTAGCATTTTTAATCTTCTCAATTCTCCAGGTCCCTTACGTTGTGATCAGCCATAGTTGAATCCCGACCAATAATGTGATTTGGAACGCAAAATTGCATATTGCGCTGCACTGATTGGCAGCTTGCCGTTTAGCTTGCCGTTGATCACTAAACTACTCAGAGCACTAACAGTGTAGCATACGCCAAATATATACTATAAAACAAGAATAGCTTTTGGGGATTTGATCTGAAAACAATGCTGTGCCGCTTGATATGTCCTCGTGGACCGATGTAATAACAACACAGTAATGTGGGTTTGTAGTCACAACAGTTGATGCAAACCAAATTTGTTCTATTTTCAACACTCTAGTCGTTCTTCTCAATTATGCACCGTCGTCCTCACCACATGTAACAACGCAAACTGTTCAACTGATAACCTCGAGTTGTTGGTATGACGACAGCTGTCATTCGACAATTTGATCTAAATAACGATTTTCGTTTCTTCGTTGTATCCAGTACTGCATCACGGGATGAAATAAACTGGCATGCATTTTGTCCAAACCGACATATCCTGCGGGAAGTAATTCGCACCAATGCTCAGCAACAAGTTCATGCTCTCCCACTTTGCAGCCAGTAAATGTCTATGGAATATAAATTGCACACTGGTGGACATGAAGCCGGAAACTGTCATCTTGTTAACACATTCCATTTCCTAACCGGATTATAACGTGTTTGTCTGACGATCAAAACTCGGCAACGGTATAACGGTTCACTTCGTCATGTTCTTCTTATTTTTCAGGGGGATATTGGGGTTATAGTAAGTGAATAAACGTTAATTGTTAAATACTAATGGATTCAGTTAAATGCCAAATCTTGTCAATGATATGACGGTAGTAATTGCTTTGCTGGGTCGAAGAATTTTGTGTGCACACGTTTGGAATATTAGTATATATATATATATATATATATATATATATATATATAGATTATGTTGTGTGTGCAATGCCTGGAACAACAGAATTATGTTTGATATGGACTACGTAAATAATAATTCTGCAAAGCTCATAGTGTCTTGATTAATTAGACGATAGTTTACTGAATGTTTATAGAGTCAATTCGTCACTCCAGACTGTGCTTGGATCGGAAAAGCAGAACAAAATAAATGTCGTGATTGATGCGGATATTTAAAGCGTAATACTTGTTTCACCAGTGATTTATGAACAAATCAGTTTTTAAATTAAACTATCTTTTACCAAACAACGTGCGAGATACATCTGATCGAATTTAAATGTATAAACACCAATTGCAAATGAACCTTTTTCTTCATTTTCTTAGTCAGCGGCGACCGAGCTGGATAGACCACATGTGCGATACAAACCCGTTGGGTAGTCAATAAAATATACCTGCACTGCATCTTACCTTCTCTATGCCCACAAATTCAAACTGTTTTCTACGGTGATAATAGACATGTATGGTTTTGGAAAATTTATTATGCCGCTCCGCAGAAAACCGGCGCAACACAACTCTTGCAACTCTTCATTTGATCACAGCGAATCCGCCGTGCATCGAATATTTTCTAAATTACAGCCTGATTACTACGAGTACAGCTGGGTTCGAGTATATTTTACGGTTCACTATTCAAAAGGCACAAGCTATCTGAAGGGGATTCGTGCTGAAGTACACGTGCACGGACGGCCCTCTTCTGAACCCTTTACTTGTGGCGCATAATCTGCTGAGTCTGCATATTTGGTGTTTCCAATCAGGTTGCTAAGGAACTCAAAGTGCTTTCATTTTATGCCTATTGGTTGATTGAGTCTCAGTTTTCCGACTTAGTCTTACAAGGAGTCAAGCCGAATTTACCGATTGATGTGCAGGTTTTAGCCCGATTACCATCATGCTGGAGCCAGAATACTCAGAATACCTGCCTTCAAACAAATTCTAGATTTGCCTTTTATTCTCTGCAGCTCAGAATCCAGATAGCCCAAGTAACTATCCGGAAGCACTCCAGTTGTCACTTTCAAGCTCTTCAGATTTATCCGTAGTGTCAACGCTCTCGATACATATTGCACGGTATGCAGGGTCGCCAGCAGATTGTTTCACTAACCAGTAGCTTATGCCAATGAAGCAAGGGTGAGAATAACAGTTCGCCACGACTCGCATTATATTCCAGTTAACTCAAGTGTTGCGACGGTCATGTACAGCCAAAGCACTTTCTAACTTAGAAATTAATCGCCGCATAATTCACTTTCAAATGGCACTTTCGTACAAAGTCGTTCTACTGTTGTCTGGTTACACTCTATTTGAACTAGAAATGCTATTCTCCTTTCTGGGTTCACAACATTCCGAAGCGTTCTGTCGTGCAGACAAATGTATACCTGCACAACGTGTAGTGACCAACATCGTTAGGACATTTCCAGTCTGTCACTAGCTCAGAGCTCAAGCCGCTGAATTGCACACCAGCGCGTATCGGCGTGTTAGAGTTAGACCCATAATGGTTTACATGAACCGTATAGTATACGTTGTGGTCTTAAATGTAAGCCACTTCGCTGGTCAACAACTGCACATACCGCCTGAGATTAACAAATCTAGCTTGTTATGGGTATGGTTGCATGATTGGCGAATTCGTATACCTCATAGCGATCATGAGTGTTAGACCCAGGACTATCGAATGCCCAGTACTTTAGTAGACACAATGCGTTGGGCTGCAGAAATTTCAATATCACAACCGAGCAGTGTCGTTGTGCACGCATAGAAACTGGGAGCCACATGTCAAATAATGAGCGTTTTGATAAAACTTAATACCCGTAATGAGGAGCAAAGAAAGGCACGTATATAGCGCAGCAGCAATGTGTCGAAATGGGTTCTGCATTAAGCCACACCAACGAAATATGTCCGTGTTTCAAATTGTGCAGGCTGGCCAATGTCAAACCTGCGACTTTCCAAACAGAGTTGGCATTTTCGTGGCAAATGTCCAAGTATTCAACCGTTTGTACTTACCGATGTGTACTCTACTGTGGCCACAAGCTATTTGCTAAAGATCTGTATAGTACGTTTCGGGTGCGGCAATTTGGTGCTCATTAAACCACTGTAGCCATGCGCCGATTTCTCCCGATGTAATATACTAACACACTGACGAACAATTCCCGTTAGGTTCAACCTTTTACTCAGTCCATCCAAAAGATTGGCCACGTGCAATGCAACTTCTGGTAGACGTCTCTGCACGTCTGTCTTCCATCCGGTTAATACGTGTGTTTTCATAAGCCCCGGTAAATTCACTATGGCTGAGGGACAACTGGAACTATAACTATGCTCACTATCATCACTAGCCTGCAGGGTAGAACATGAAATTGCGACATCGTGATAATCGTTATATATATATATATAATATATGCATACAATTATGTGGCTAACAATAGTTATGGGATTCCGACATGAGCTTTCTCTACAGAGAGATCCACGTCCCGAAATGCTTCGGAAGCTTGAAAATGCATCACTGCATACGTGCCGCCGCATCATATGTGTTAGCACTTAAACGGAAGTGATAAGGAACCCTACAACCTGGACTCTTGATTATAGTGCATAGATCGGTAAACTGTGGTCAATCGACGCGATGGTGCCGGTTAGGTTAAAAGATGTACATTCGGTACATTGATTCAAACGCCAAGCATACATGTCACAAACGCACAAAGGAACTTTTCTCCAGGTGAGAGAATTATCCTGTTCAAGTGGTGTTGAGCGTATGTCATATTCAGTAGGCGAGTTATCGTAGCCATTATTCCTTGTATGAAAACAGGCAGACGGTTTGTATATCAGATTGATGAAGTGGTCCGAAGGGAGAGAGAAATACAGGGCCTGCTTAGAGGGATCTCGAAAGTTGGAGGGTTTGGGGGTAGATGGATCTTCGCATATCTAGAGACAGAGGGAGTTTAAGCGATACATGAGAGCATGGTGGGGAGCTGAGATTTGGATAACATAGTAAAGAAATCATGGATAACAGCGGGTACAGATGTACAACAGTGCCTTTTTATGCAAGATACAATGTTTTGAAAATGCAAAGGGAAATAAACTGATGTGTGTTACAAAATCAAAAACAAATTATCACTAGTAAATGCACCGTACTTTATAAAGATGTTGCGTAAGTATTGGCACTCAGATAAAATGCTAATGGTATTTGGAATGTCGCGTTATCTGTTGCGTTCACTACATGTGTTGTTATTACGCGTCAGATGGCACAGATTCGACTAGAATATAGCTACTGCCTGCAATCCAAACGGAAGTGTCGCTTCACCAGTTTCTGCTGGTGGCCTCTGTACTGTCGGTATGGGGGTAGGCTCAGCAGTGATATACATGGGTGCAGGCTTTTCGTTTGTATCCTGAATACTGAATACTGTATTATAGAGCAAGTAGAAATGAATTCGGTACAACTCTTCCGAAATAAGGTGAAAAACGTTATAAATGTTGTCAACCGTGAATATCATTGTCGTTCTCATGTAATATTTAAAGCATTCGACTTACGATATTTAAGGTTTCACAAATATGATATGTCATCGTAAGTGTGCAGTCCTTCTCTGAATCGAATTGTGGCAAAATACAATTCTAACAACGTTTTGAACTTTTGCACAGATGATGCCTCAATCACATGTTCAGGCAAAATGTTCCAAATGTTTAACACTCTCCGTTCGAAGCACAGTGAGTGAGGAACACATTTCACATCCGGCACGACAGGTTTGTATCCGTGTCCGCGTGTGCTACATGGCTCTCGTAAGTGCAGCATTGTCCTTAACATGGGGAAGTCACTGAGATGTAGAATATGGTAGGTCATAATGAGGTCGACTCGCAACCGACGGTAGGACAAGGAGTAGAGTCCTAGTTTCTCGCACCGGTCTTCATGCCCAAAGCCACGTAAACTCGGGATGAGTCTGGTAGCAACGTGTTGGACCCGTTCGATCTTTTATGCCTCGCCTCGGGTAATCGGAAAGTAGGCGGGCGAACCGTACTCTAGCACTGGTCTAAATGTAAATGTGGGATCCCTGGGAAGTTGTCAAAATTCTGACAACATATCGTGTAAACGAAGGCGCAGTTCCATCTGAGACCGAATAGTCCATGTATTGCCTTGGTTGCTCTTAACTTAGTCTAATCCGAGAAAAGAATATCTCATTTTAACCGTACGCGCTAGTCCTAAACAGAATAGTCAACGCTGGGACGAATATGCAAATTAATCAGCAATACTAGGTGTTGCTCAAAGGTGCCGAGAACTTGCCTCAAAAGACCTCAATTTCAAGTTTGCCACATTCGCCGCTTTGGTATATTGGAGCGAATTTCCAAGGCTTTCTTGAACGATAATACCTAAGTCATGTTCACCATGCACATGTTGCAAAACGTACTATCCCAGAAGATATGTGTTAATGAAGTTGCTACACACCGTCAGCAGGCGGCACTTTGCAGGTTTCATGGAGAGCTGGTTCCTTTCTGCCCATTCGTTAATATGAGCCAGATCGTCACTTTGGAGAGGTTGTTGAGTGGCGCTTCAGGAACATATCTATTGCGCTGATACGTGCCTAATGTATTAAGAAAGAACAAATATAGAAACTCGAGGCAACTGGACCCAACATGTATTGAACAGGCTAAAGGGCGAATCTGCGAGGGCGAGCTATGGCTTAGCGCGGTTTTCCCAATGCAAAATGGAGACCGGATATCTAAGCAGCAAAGAGGTTACAGGAATCTAGGTGAAAACATCAATCAATTCCAATCTTATAAAATATTGAAAGAGTGAAAATTTTGGCTTAGCTGGATGGGCCTCTCCGTAGAACGCTAAACATTTTTCCTGGGCTTTACTCTGGAGGCGGTACAATCATTATACATGAGGCGCTGCAAAAGCTTCGCTCGTGCCATTTCTCCTACATTGCTGCTCTTCCTGACTTAAATTTATCTTTAAACCATCAGAACATTTTGATCTACTCAACATGCCTACCTGGGCAATTTTGCTGCATTGGACTACCTCTGGGTCGTAAACAGTTGCAGTGAGCTTTTTGACGCCTATCCGGCTGATCTTGACATTCAGCAACCCTACCTCCGATCTTGACACTAGGATCTCGCTGTAAACATTGGCTTAGTGTTTCAATTAGCTCACCACCTCGATTTATTTCTGTATTTGGCATGCGTCTCCAACTGTAATCATTGGCGCAACGCAATTCGGATTGCAGCTTGCAAGTCATTTGCAGTCTTCAGTACTTTCTTGACAGCTGAGTGTTCCTCGAATCTACTGTGGTGAAACTACGGATTTGTTTCAGTCAACTGTGTTCTAGAACCCATCATGCTTGATGCCAGCACATTTAAGTAGGAACACATTACGCTGTATTCAGTGAATTAATGCCTCTCGCAGTATCCGGTTAGCTCAGGAATGCTAGCAGAATATGTGACTTCAATTCCCAGCCACTGAGCCACTCTACACAAAATTGCTTCAGTTGCTAAGTGAGATAATTTTACCTTTTTCTTCCACTGCGTACACCATGGAACTTCGCTTCATTCCTAACTCATCGAATGCGCTCGCAAATCCCGTCCTCTCATTGTGAGTGGAGCGAGAGTATGAACTCGTGTGCCGGATTCCTTCAACCTACGTAGAATTGCGGAACTAAGTAAAGATGTCATCTTCTTTTTTATCTCCACAATTTAGTTCAAACTATTGCGACAGATTCCAAACCACTTTGTCTAAGATCATTGTTGTCGAAGTTCGATGGCTTCCATCAATTTGCACAGGGTCATATTCTATAAAACACCTCCAATCTCGCAATGTATATTAAACAAGTAATCATAAGTAGCAGCATTTTAGTTGTAAATTTGATAAGGCTTTCATCCCAACAGTTCACAAGCTACATAGCAGAGCCTAGTCCGGAAAACAAGTAATGTTCGCTGCGTTGTTATCATGCTCATATAGTTCTCAATCTCAGAAATCGATCGACAACATCGGCAGATCAAATGTAAGTTTCGACTTACTTTTAAATATTTTTTATTAGTCATCGGCAATTAAGATGCACTGAGAGATGTTTTACTAATGGGCCAGCAGGCCGAAATCCTTGAATCACCATAATGGGTAGTCCCCGTTTGTAGAGTGTTTTTATTTCGGATTCGATGTCACGACACCTGGCCAAATACATCCCAACCTTATATTGACTGCATTCTGTGCATAATAATCAGAAGTTGAATTTTCAGCGACGATGACCGCTTCTATTGAGAGTACAGCTTAGCTTATTAAACTACAAGTAAAGCATAGACTTCAGCGATTAGCTTGCCAACAACCTCAGTCCTCATCACGGTGATTCCAAGTAGCAAGCTTGCTTAATTTGACAATTGAAAGCAGGGAGCGACTTTGTGCAATATCATCTTACGATTATTTTCTCAAGAAAACTACATTGCAAATTTTTGCTGTGAAAAAGATATTGGTTTATGCGACCACTTCAGCGTACACTGTTTTGTGGCTACGGTGAATGTATTCTGCCATTCTGCCTATGGACCACTCATCCTTCTGGATTCGACGACGACAAACTGAAGGCCCACCAGCTGTGCATTTCATTCCACATCCACATATTGCAGAGCTAATGCTCTAGACCACATCAGGTAAATTTCACACGCATCATCATCGTGGATAATGTGACTAATCCTGCTAAATCATCTCAACGTTCTTTCTACCAAGCCGGATGATTCACCGGAGGTACCTGCAAATACATTTTCGGTAGCTTTGTTCCTCTTCTTTGCGCTCTAATAGTCAGCTTGTGTTAACTGAATGTTTTCCGCTGGTATCAATCCGTGCTACACTTCTGTTCTTGCTAGCTGGTAATTCCTTGTAACCGCACAATCTTCGTTGGTCAAGCAATCTGAAGCTTCTGCGTTCTGCTAATTGTTATATCTTCGCGTGCTGGAGGATAACTGGAGTATCTAATATTGTATTGATTAGGTTCGTAACGCCCTGCATCATGCAGCTTGTGCATACACATTACCTTCGTTTAGCCGATGTGCTGCAAGCGAAACATTGTTAAAATCTTAGCTGAGAGAGCATTTAGAAATATGCACTGATGACAGTGTCGTTTTGATACTGCGGATAAGAAACCGTTTGTGGAATTTCAGATTCCGGACATTTTAGGCAAACGTTTACATCAGGCAGCTAGTAACCACCTTTAACATCCCCAGACACATGGACAGACGTAGAGCAATGGTGGGACAAGTTCGGAAAATCTCAAGGAGAAACGAGGAAAATATGCACACGCTTGGCCACAAATACATTGGCTTACGCGAAGGCCAAGCAACTGATTGTTCAGTAATCACCGCGGAACTTGACTAACTATAGATTTAGTGGTGCGAATGTGGTCCACAAGCCGATTGACGTAGAAGAATACAAAAAGTAGTGGAAGCAGGGCAAAACTTTCCAAGGGAAAGAAAGTTTCGGATGATAACTAGATCACGTGTCAACTTGAGTAAACACCCCAGCAGTACACAGGTACGTAATACCGAAGCTTCGTTTCCGCGCAACCACCACCGGTCGCAATTGGGCTAAAGCTACTACGAGGGTCGCCCTGTCTCTACGCTAGCTGGGACCCGCGCCATTGGAATACAAGGCAGGCAGTGAGACTCAAGGGAACGGGCACGCGTCTTACAAGTCAGTCGGCTTATCTACATTTGCTGACAACCAACTGTATCCGTCAAGTGACGGAAGTCTTGTAAAACCATGGTACGGCATGCCGTTACCCCTTTGTTCATGCACAAGCCAGAGATACTACAGTTAACCAAATAATTGGATCGATTGTTGGTTTCTGGTTAGTAGAGTTGGTTCAGTCACAAAACAGCACCCAGCAACTAAGAAGCGCAAAGTGCATAACAAACGTGTATTGCTGCGCATCGGCCTACACATTTGTGCTTACATAGTTGGTTATTAAACAGAACATCTGATTAAGGAGTAATAGAAGAAAGAGAATTCCTTGGCAAACTTTCGATTGAAGTTGACGAGATTTGAAAATATGGGATTACGCTGACGCACCCTAATTTTTTTGCACTCAGAGGTTTCTGACAGAAATAAGCTCGTAAAACGGAGCAAAAGAACCGCGGACTTGGCAATCGTTCAAAGGTCGAGCTGTTAGGTCACAAACGTACAACTATGTGTGACTTAAGTGAGAGACTTCCGCTGTCCAATTGGAAAGGAGTGTATGTCGTTGTCAGTCGGCGATGCACAGAATACGGTATTTCCCAGCATGAAGATAGATAGAAGGTTTACGCCGGCTGATTGAAGAAATGACAAGAATGGGGAGAGAAAATTACGGCGTGCGCACAGCGATCTCGAAGGATGGATAGCCTGTGGATAGATGAAAGGTCGACGGAACATTTGAAGACGGAGGAATATGATTCACTACAATTTAGCACTGAAAGGAGAACATATGCGCAACGTAGTAGAGAAGTCGTGGATCACTGCGGATGCAACGCCTACAGTACACATCCAATTACCGCTATTATGATGTGCATGAAGTCGGACATCAAGATAGACAGCTAGAGCAGCACTGTTGGTAACGGGCATAAAGGAGCACTGCTATATTATGTTCTATTGCAGGTACCCTACATAATCACGCAATCGCAATAAACAATTCAGATGCGAGGCATTGCTACGTCAACGGAGTACCATAGACTTCAAAATTTGCCAGCGGTGTGCCATTATTTCACTGTGCGAACCGCACTGATGGTGAAATTGACTGCGTAATCATTTCGAACTGGTGACTATTGTAGACGGTCTGCCCAAACGTACGCAGTCATACCCCACATAAAAAGAGCTAGAACTGATCCCGCAAGTCAATGGGTTTGAGTTGAATCACAAGCATGTTTCACTCAAAACCGCTTACATAAAATGAAGTAACTTCTTCCTAATTAGAAATTACTTCTATCGCAAATAGTAATCATCATCAAATGGCGTCCTCCACATCTACATATTGCAGCGATAATGCTCTGGACCACAGCAGGGAAATTTCTCATGCACCATCATCGTGGATAATGTGACTAATCCCGCTGAATCATCTCAACGTGCTTTCTACCATGCCGGATGATTCACCGGAAGTACCTGACAAATACATTTTCGGTAGATTTGTTCCTCCTCTTTGCGCTCTAATAGTCAGCTTGTGTCAACTGAATGCTTTCTGCTGGTATCAATCCGTGCTACACTTCTGTTCTTGCTAGCTGCGAATTCCTTGTAACCGCACAATCTTCGTTGGTCAAGCAATCTGAAGCTTCTGCGTTCCGCTAATTGTTATACCTTCGCGTGCTGGAGGCTAACTACAGTAGCCAACATTGTTTTGATTATGTTCGTAACGCTTTGTATCTTGCAGCTTGTGCATAAACATTGCCTACTTTTAGCCGATGTGCTGCAAGCGAAACATTGTTAAAATCTTAGCTGAGAGAGCATTTAGAAATATGCACTGATGACAGTGTTGTTTTGATACTGCGGATAAGAAACCGTTTGTGGAATTTCAGATTCCGGACATATGAGGCAAACGTTTACATCAGGCAGCTAGTATCCATCTATAACATCCCCAGACACATGGACAGACGTAGAGAAATGGTGGGACAAATTCGGAATATCTCAAGGAGAAACGAGGAAAATATGCATCCGCTTGGCCACAAATACATTGGCTTACGCGAAGGCCAAGCAACTGATCGTCCAGTAGACACCGCGGAACTTGACTACCTATAGATTTAGTGGTGCGAATGTGGTCCACAAGCCGATTGACGTAGAAGAATACAAGAAGTAGTGGAAGCAGGGCAAAACTTTTCAGGGGAATATCTGCCCCATACTGAAAATATCGTACGAAAAGTGGTCGCATATTGTGCAGGTGTGCGCCGTGATGCGAATTTCAACTATGCAGAGGAGCACAAATTCATATCCACGGATGAACTGATTCACAAAACGCTGAAATGTTTGAGCAGCATTAAGCAAACCAATGGCATTTGTAAGAATGCAATCCGCCAGATGGTGTGATACCGACAGTCATGGGTAACTTGAACGTGTATGCGAAATTGATGATATACCCGTGCTAAGTGGAACTTGCTTGGTAAGGAACGATCGTGAATCCCTAATCAGTAGATGGACTCATAACCCGATTACACATTGGAAAAGCGAAGACGCATTATAACACGTGCGAAATGTGCATCCTAACCCTCAGATCGAATTAAAGGGGAACTTAACATAACCAACGTTCCAATCAGAAAACAGTGCCAGATTCTCACTATTGAACGATGCAGGCAGCGCTGGGTTGGAGCCGCCTGAGTGTGCGTGTGTAGTTACTGGGCTGTGACGTGGCTTATCGGCAGTGAAGGTGTCCGCAACGTCCATTCACCCGGCAGATACCAACACGCATGCAAAAGTAACTTTCTGTAAATTTGGGTGAACGTCGTGGCCTTCGTACCGCGATCGATAGATTGAGTTGCTCCTTTCGGTTTGCTTCAGTCGCCACAGTTTGTTCTGCGTTAACGGTTACCGCAACCGTGTGTGGTACTGCGGACCTACGGAACTATATAAAACAGTTGGGTGGGCGAACCGTTTCCCCGTTTTCCACTTGTATAGCTGCTTCAGTGTGTGGACTGGTGAGTACTGCCACGCGCTGCCGTATAGCTTCGTGTAAATGTTCGCATACACGTCCTTCTGTTTAACAGTAAATTTGATGCGTTCTCGGGTGCGTGCCTACTTTGGTGCGTTCGCAGCTTTTGGAAATGCCTGGCTTTGAGGGGTCTGGATATAAGGAATTTTACGTTGTGCATACGAAATGAGCAGGGGTTGCGTCCTCTGGACTTTGCCTATTGACTCTAGAAGTGCGAAACGGTAAGCGAATCTGGGACTAAAATATCCTCGGCCTTGCTTCCGGAGACTGGCTAACACAGTCTGCACAGCCCACTTCTCCAAACCATCGCATGCTGGGTGTTAGCGTGTGGAACGCGTACGGCTGAGGCCATTAAGCTGTAGGTACTTTTTGTGAACTGCATACATAAACTGCGGAGCATTATCTGTAACTAGTTTTTGATACCCAAATAAGGAGGAGCTACAGCTCGCTTCATTGATTCCAGTCTCTGGAGAAGCGTTATGCTGAATCCGTACGTCCATCAATTTGAACTACCAATCCACCAAAAGTAGAAAAATGTTTCCTTAAACTGCACCGAAATTAAGCACGTGGACCAACTCACATGGAAGATGCGGTAGCTCCTGAGCATGACTTCGGATCAGCTGGTTTATCCTTTTTATATTGCTTTACTCCACCCGAAATTGAATAGATGCGCGAGACATCGCGCACGGTCTTTGGACACAATATTCTACGTCAATTGAAAAGAATTATTGGGAAATCTTTATGAAGCTTTTGCTGTTTTCAATGGATGCAAATCCCGAAAATTTAGTCCGGCTTTTGTGGTCATTTCTCCATCGATCCATCACTGTGCATCCTCCTTTTTCTACCCATCTGTAAATTTAGGATATTTACTAAATTTACAGTTGAGAATGTAAAATGCCAACGATGCACCCTTTTGGGTACAAAAAGCTTATACTGTCTGTCTAACACGAATTCCGCGGCGCTGCATGTTTCTTCATGATGAGGCGCAGAATATCCACATGTGAGCGATCGATACATCCTGGTCTGTGCTTGAGCTCAAATGCTTCGTGGAAAACTGGATGCCGATCGGTTTTGTACTGAAAGATGTTTAGCAGTAGCACGCAAGTAACAGTTACGTACAAAGTCTGCTGTGGTAAAATGTAGACATCGCGTTGTAGGACGAAGGTATACCTGATGCACAACTGCCGCACACCTGAGCAATAAGTTTTCGACGTGCCCGTATTTGTATCAAAGATAACGTTAAAACACAGTTATGGTGGGCACGCCAGTAGACTGGAAACAAACTTCCAAAATCCACTGTAAGAAAAATGGCACCAATTTCAACTAGGCTTTTCACATTAGGAATAATAACGACTTGGTAGAGAAGTATTTTCTTGTTTTATTATTTTGCTTTCTTGTTAAGTAAAGCAAGTTCTGTCTGATATTTCTCTTTCCTAAATAACCTACAATACTTAAGGACTACCCGGTTGTTTCAGTTCAGTTCAGTACAGTTGATAAACCATGATCCGGGCACCGAAGTGCCGCGTATGCAGTTGCCAGAACTCGCGTCGCCAGATTGACAATGAAGAACAATGATAGGTAAACGCGGTCAGACTTAAATATGGTATTAGCAGAATGGAAGCAATGAAAGTTGCATGAAGCTAATCGCATTGAAGTATGAACAGTTAAACGCAAGAGAACGAATGCAGGGGCAGCACTGACTCCGACAATGCGCCACATCCGATGGAGTCTCCAACCATCGGTTTGGACGAACACGAGGCCCCCATCCACGAATACGGCACGTACCTGCCTGACCAGGTCCCTCGGTCGATTTCTTCATATGCGTATGCCACGTCATTGACGGAACACCTGGTGGTTTCGCCCAACTTTGTGCAGCCACCGCGTATAATGTTCGCCGAGGAAGACGGTTAACTGGTGTACGGAGTACATGACCTAACCAACATTAGCGATTCAACTCCAACAGACACTGAAGTGAAGCACCAGAGGGTTTCTTGCCGAAAACCACCTGGCGGACCTCAGTATTGCTCACTCTGTGCTCTGACCAAATCGAATCAGGTAAATAGTAAGCTGACAGAAGTATCGTTTCCACTTCTTTTGCAGACTGAAGTGCCATTTTAGGTAAGCTTGGTTCCCCATAGTGAGCTGAGCTATCGTGGCGGACAATGCGAACCAATTTGGCCAGTATTGGTAGGATTCCCATTTCCTGACATATATGTTCCCACTATTTCAGATCATCCGATATCTTGCCCATGATTGCTCTTGCTTTCGATACAAGCACATGAGAGCTTATCTTTAGCGTGTTATGCTGCGTCTTACTCTTCACATTTAGCAAGTGATATATGATTTCTTTCTCTGGCGGTGTGAGAGTCGGCTTTCTCTGTGCAGCAGCAGCTTTCGTGCTATTTATTTCGAAAGTTGATGAGGTTAACGACGTGGTCATTCGCTAAGGTTTGCCTTTGCGCGCAGCGACAATAGACACGTATGTTGTCAGGTTTCCATCCGCGGCGGATTAGCTTAGATGCAATGTTTCAGTGGGTGACACTGTTTCACTGCTAGAAAAATGTGCTTCAGCCACGGTTGGGGTATGGTTGGGGAATTTGGGTACGAATCGGATTTGCACGACATGGGTTTTAACGGCCTGTTGTACAGATAAGTGTCGTGTATGCCAGATAGAATAATTGTTATGGGCGATGAAGTTTCTAGTTCCAGAGCAACTGAAACAGTGGAGTTAGGCCAAAGGAGCATAAAGGAACGTATGTTTGGCAAAGGAAGCTTTGGTACTATTACGGGGAGATAGCTTACACACAGCGTTCAAGTCGAGGGCAGTGCCTCAAGTGTGGATCGATCTACAATTAGAGATAGAACCCGAGCAGCGATCAGACGCCAATCTATGTGTAGTCAGGAGAAATTTGAAAACCGAACTTGAATAGTTCAAGTTGTGTTAATTAATAGTAATCAGCATCTCTAATGTGATTGTGTTAGTAGTTGCCTACAACCGTTTTATTACGCTATGCCCTCATAACATACGACTCTCTCGATCAGGCTGGTCTTGGTGTTTTCATTTATTTGTGGTTGGAACTGGTCGGGTGCGGACACAGCAGATTCATGCAGCTCATTGGTACACTCAACGGAAAATCACAACAGCTTCCTGGTGACGAGAATTAAATTTAATCAAGCTGCCTATCTCAGCAGAAGACCTGAAAGCTATTTTGCTACAACAGTGGCAGCATTTCGAGGCTGCACATATGTGAATGAAGGACACCCACACAAGATCACAGTCGCTACAGTCAACAGCACTCTACAATACCGAGAATCCTTTAGTCAATGCGGTAGTCTACGGTGTCAATGAGTTCGTTTTTATCCCGCTTCAGATCTGAATTTCGTTTCATGGTTCAGATGTTATGAAAATATTTTCAGGACAAACTGTCGAATCTTGACGATGCAGCAAAAGTGCGGTTATTGTTGCGTATACTCGGCACTTTGATTCACGACATATACATCAATTCCATTTTGCCAAATACTGCTCAAAATGTCAGTTATGACTGAACAGTTACCCGAGGCTCGAAAATATTCAGCGATCAGGCAACGCCTTTTAACAAGCGGTAAGTTTGCCTGAAGCTGAGCAAATGGGACAGCGACAGTCTCATTGCCATTGCCGCAACATTGAAGCGGGAGTGTCAAATATTCAAGTTGAAATAACTTACTGAAGCAATTGCAAACGCGATATTTTCGTAGTCACAAACTCCGTCTGCTTACATAAGTTGTGTTTCAAATAACGAATCTTTGAATCCGCTGCAAATTGGAATCGAGCAGCAATGTTCTGGCGATTAAGGATCCTGAACCATTCATGGGGGTGTTGGCATTTGGAGCAATAGAGGATATGCTGGCCGATAGCGCTTGCGGGCAGCTTAAGGTTATTTGCCACCTAGTTATGTGGGACCTGTTCTACAATCCTCTTGTTCAACTCGGCCGCAAGATGGCATTTCTTATTGGATTGGCGATGACACTATTGAAATCGTCTATCATAACGGTCCACTTTAAATAGCATCATAATGAACACCTTCTTCTGAGATACGTTGGTCCTACTTTTCCCGATTGTTTATTCACTTGCGTGGCGTATGAAGCACCTCTCGGGATGCCCGTTCTCGTGGTGTTGCTGACGCATGTTGCAGCTCATTGTTTATTGATCCTTCGGAGCATATCACACGAGCTCTTGCAAATTAGTGCGTACGAGAGCTCGTTTGTGTTTGAAGTGACAGTAACTGTTAAAGTTGTGGTGCTGTCCCATCCAAGTAGGCTTACGACACAACGATCGAGTGACTGTATCATCCGGATTTCTTTTCAGATTCACATCCAAAATATGGAAAGTGCTCTCTGTTTTTTCCATTGTAAATATGACCTACGGATGGCATTACTTCAGCGCTGGATAGGCACTATCAACTACAACAAATTTGTCATCCATGTCTCTGTTGTACAAATGCACATTTTGTATAAGAGGAAGATGGTTGGTGTTCTCTAAGTGGTCGACGAAATATCAGCTAGGACTTATTCTATTGGGGTGCCTATGATCACGACGTCTGTGTCGGTACAGTATTCCATTGAATTGGAATTATAAATCTGCCTCTTTCATTGTACTTGCGGTAGAAGCTACGTGGGCCGAACTGAGAGGTGGCTGTCCACGAGGTTTTCACAGCAAGTCCCCCGTAACTTGGTGGCAAATGGCCTTAAGCTGCCCGCAAGCGCTATCGGCCAGCATATCCTTGATTGCCGAACGTGCCAACACCTCCAGGAATCGTTCCGGATTCTTAATCGTCAGAACACTGTTCGTCTGCTCCAGTCGGCAGAGGATTCAATGATTCGTCGGCTGAAACCCAACTTATGTAAGCGGACGGCGTTTGTGACTATCCACGCCCTGCCCTGGTGAGGTTACCGATTAGTGTTATTTAAACTGGACGAGTTCCCCATTGTCTTACTGTTATGTTGTGGCATACTGATTCAACTGAGTATCTGTGCACAGCTGATGAGCAGACGAGAAATACCTGAATTCAGATTATTCTGTTGAAATGTATTTTCTTGCTATTGTGAAATTATTGAAGATATTTTTGTGTGTTTGATTTTGGTAGGCAGCCTGCAATCTTCTAAGGATGCCGAGATACGGACTAGAATATTAGAGCTTTTGGAGTGAGACCCGGACGTCACACTGCAAGTTGTCATTGCAGAGCACCAGAGAATCATTAATTTGAGACACGATACAGCTATGGTCGAGGACACAGACGCATTCCAACGGTTTTGCAGTCCATTAGCTTTCTAGGAACAAATATCCAGCCACTGATCACAGGAAGCTCCCACCATCAGCTTGTTGACAATGCGGCGACTAGGGATTCTTTAGATGGTGTCCATACAACAAGCATAACTACCAGAAAAGCCGGCGTGTTGGGTACAAAGAAACCAATTGCAGAGCCATCTTTCCGGCCAATTCTGGATAATCGAAAGAAGACCTACGACCATTTTGCAGAGTGAACGCCAATTTTACTGATGATGTCCGAGATAGAAGAAAGTACATCACCATCAGCATCAATGGAAGTCAGGCGCGCTTGCAATTTGAGAACGCCTCAGACATTCCAGTCATATTAAGTAGGCTGTGGAGGATGTTCGGATGGTCCGATATGAAACCAACCAGTCAGAAGGCGAAGATCGCATCAGGTAAGCATTTGGAATTGTTTGATTACGTTTAATGTGGTTGTCGCTATGCCGGCGTTACCGCATGGGGATCGCTTTTCATCACTAGCCATCAGAATTTGAATCGCCGGGGTCTAAACGGGATTGAAAGTTCCAATCTGCTCGATGTTCTCATACACCAGATTTGTGCATTTGTATAGATACACAAACAAACAGCCCCAAAACAGTGGCCATAGATCGCTTGCTAGAGAAGTATGCAGTAGTCTTTCAGGAAGGCCATTATAATTGCACATACAAGCTCCCCTGTCCCTTAAGCCCGATGCCGTTCCAGTGTTTTATATGAGGAGCCCTATAACTTTCGCAGCAACCCCAATTGTTGGCCAAAAGCTGGATCGTTTAGAGAGAGCAGGAGTTATTTACCCGGTGAACAACTCATCCAAGACAGCACCTATTGTGGTTGGCAAAATGACGAACGGTCAAATTCGAATATGCGCGGATTTCTCGACGAGTCGGAATGCTGCACTAAACGCTCATCAATACCCCTTACCCCTTCCGGATGATTTGTTGACAAAACTGAATGGGGGCTAAATGTTTCGCAAAACTGGTTCATTCCGACGCATATATGAGATCGAGGTGCATGAAGTCTCACGAGAATTACTCATCATCAATACGCACCGTGGATTGTGTCAGTATCACCGTCTTGCGTTTGGAGTGAAGTCCGCACCAGCCATATCCCAACAGATGATGGATATAATGTCCTCATAATTTAATGGCGCAGCTGCATACTTGCATGACATCATTGTTGTCTGAGGCCATTCTGTTTGGCTATTCAAAAATTTGCATCGCTACCTTGGCCTGCCCCCTACCCTGTTCTAACTTGTTCCGGTCTCACCTAACCTGCCGTCATATATATTTTCATGTTATCATGTCGGCATTGAAGAAACAATACGAAGTGCTGACGTCTGCCAATGTTCGTCTTCTTACGGCTTTATTCAAAGTACTAAAGGGATCTAATTGTTTCAGACATGATTGTTGTCGGAGGCAATTCTGTCTGGCTATTCAAAAAGTTGTAGTGCTACCTTGGCCGTTTTGAAGAGTACGGATTTAGACTCCGACCGGAGAAGAGTACTTCCTTTATGGACTAAATTTCGTTTCTCGGTTTTATAATGGACAGGATTGGCAGACGCCCAGACCCAGCGAACATCGAAGCTATCAAGGAGATGCTGCCTCCCAAAGCTGTTTCAGCACTAAGCTTCTTCTTAGGACTCATAAGCCATTACAGCCCGTTACTTTTGCATATGCATCGCTTGCGTGGCCCACTGAATGAATAACGGATCATGGATAAATCCTGAAACTGTTGCAAAGAACGTCAGAAATCACTTGAGCAGGTGAAATTAATTTATGTTCCAATCTCCTAAGACCGTACCTTGCAGATTGTGGTGGTCGCGAACGCCTTGAACTATGGCATTGGTACAGTCATAGCCCACAAGTTCGCAGATGGTTCAGAAAAGAAAACGCTGTCTCCCGCAGAACAAATTTAAGAAACCATTCTACAGAGCTTTTTTAAAGCTATCAGGTGACATATAGCTTAGTACTGTGCACCACCATACACCATAGATACTGGCTATTTTGTCCTTTCATCTATATTCCTTCGTGCACCCTACCACACGAAGTGTTTGTGATTCCATACACGCTTGCGCCAGGACCCATCACCACCAAACCCGGACAGCGACGGTTACCTCTAGCCGGCGTGATTTAAAGTGCATACGAGTCACTAAGCCATGGGAAGGCGAAGTTTATCAGCTGGTCCACGCGTGAACAAAATAACGAAGGTCAATCATGGCTCAAGTAAGCGGAGAACTGTCATCACAAAAATCACGTGCTCTTTGTGTGCAAATTCTTACGACGACGTGGACGTGAACTCAGAACTTGGCGGAAACCGCAGCGTAATAAAATAGTTTGTGGTTCTGTGATTCGTGTTCAGATAGCCCAATAGCCAAGATTATCCGAACTCTCAACGCGAGGTGTGAAATGTTGGCTGTTGCGTCATCCGAACAGAAAGAATTGGTCAAGGCTTTGGGAGGGAAAATCGCTGAACTCGAGTTGCAGCTTAGTGTATTAAGTAGCCCTAACCCCAGACCTACCAAAAGACCAAAGTTATCCATTAAAAATGTTACACGTTCCGGCGAAAAAACAAGCACCATTAGCGATAAACAACTGTGATGCCAAGCCAGTTGAAAATTCTATAAAATCTTCTGTTGTACCGCAAGGCGTAAAGAGTTATGCACAAATTGCACGATCATCGCTATTAGCTGGGCAGCACATTACAAACTGTGTGAATAACGTCGCTGCACAGGAGAATTCTTGCTGCAGCCTTGACTTGTCTTCCCCACAAGACAAGACCAACACTCCCACACGACAAACCTCTACCCAAAAAGAACTGCAACAAACTAAATTACTACGCAACCAACAAGCGATGACAGTCATATGTTCAAACGTACCAGAACCCACCAGCGAGTCGTTAAAAGGTCGACAAGCCGAAGAGCAAAATCGCTGGACTGAGATAAGCTGCGCACTAGGACTAAACCTTCTCCCAACAAGTCTTACACGTCTGTCACGAAACCCATCGTCTCCTCACGTAGGGGAACCTCGGTTACTGCGAGTAACATTTGGAAACACAAAGGACTTGGAGGATGTTCTCTTAGCAAGCCACAGTCTACCGAACTCTTCTCTCAGTGCCCGCATTTTTCCAGACATGCCATGGAAGGAAAGACAAAAGCGAAAATCCGACCCAACCGCGTCTCGTCAAAATGTAATGAAGAAAGTGGTGTTGGTTCATGGTGTGCCCGAACTGAAACATGGCGACACCAGTGAAAGACTAAAACACGATATTGATGAGTGGCGCTACATCACAGAACTCTATGGCATGCAGAATGTTGTGGCATTCGACGTCAGCCGCTTAGCTTCCTCCCCAAACTATCAAGGGAGCGGGCCGAAAATTTTGAAAGTTACCTTGGCTACGCCGGAGATGGCATCAATGGCAATTAACGTGTGGTACCACAGCAGAAGGCTAGGACCACCAGAAGTACGACTGAGACCATTCCTGCAAGCAGTACAGACCACTGGTACAGTTGAGTCAGACCTGGCTATTCCGACCATAGACCAGCCAAGCGTGCAAACACTCGTGTCGAAAAACGTGGGCAGACCGGCACTGTTTGTGCCGGTCAAACACAGCGAACCCACCTCCTAATGCGGCAACAAATGCAATGCTGCTACACAAACGCCCAAGGGCTTTACTCCAAGTTGCCGGAATTGCGCCATCGGCATGAAGCAGCAACTTGGGACATCATAGCATTAACTGAAACCTGGCTCTCAAACGAGATTTTGGATCCAGAAATTGAACTTAGTGAAATGTCAGTCATTCGAAATGATCGTCCATCTCGCGGTGGTGGCGTTGCTATCTACTACCGAGATCACCTGAAATGTGAAGCTCTCACTGAGCATTCCCTTATTATCCCCGACGCCTTATTTTGCCGGCTGCAGCTATCCGGTCCCGATGGTTGTCCTCAGAAGGAGACAAATGATGCTTGCCTCATAGCAGTTGTCTACAGGCCGCCGAACTCCTCCGCCGACAGCGATGATATTCTGTTAAATGCTCTCCAATATGCTATGTCGAAAAAGTACTCACACTACCTAATAATGGGTGACTTCAATGTACCGTCAATAGCATCTGTGTTCCCAAGTGGGCCATGATTCAAATCAAAACTCCTTGAGTTCTTGACTATGGCAGTTTTGTATAACCATGTGGATCAACCAACCAGACACCGCGGTTCAAACAAGCCTTCAATACTTGATTTAATCCTGACTAATGAGGAGTTAATGGTTGAGTCGGTTTCATACAACCCCCCGCTAGGTTGTAGCGATCATTCAGTTCTAATGTTTGATTATGTGTGTTATGCCAGTATGGTTGAAAAAGAACCAGAAACCCGACGATTCATCACCAACTATTCCAAGCTTCACACTATAGCGACAACCGTTGACTGGGACCTCCAGATGCACACTTCGGCGAATGATGCCTGGCAAGTGTTGAAAGGCAAGATAAACTGGGTCCTACAATCAGCTTCAAAAGACGTACCATTACGAGTTTCGCGACGGAGCAACAACTGGATCCGGAGTAGAACACGTAAGTGGTTGAATAGGCGAGACGAGGCTTGGAGGGGGCATTTGCTAGGTCCAAGTGATATCACGTGGAATCATTACAAAACAGTCAGAAACTACTGCACTTCACTCCTTAAAGCTGACAAGTACGAATGGCAGGAAACTATGGTACACAAATTTACTAGCAATCACAAACTGCTCTATCGGTATGTGAATGACAAAAGGAAGGTTAAGACGGGAATACCACCACTAGAGACGGTCAATGGCCTAACGGTTACTGGAGAGGAGACCGCGGACGCATTGCTCATGCAGTTTGTCTCAGTGACTAGACACACCATGGAACCATCGCCTTGCTACATCCCAGCAAATGTCGTCGGCTTATCCACGGTCAACTTTAGCCCTACATCTGTGGCAAAGAAATTACAGTCGCTCAGGGAAAATAGTGCGCCGGGAATTGACAAGATCTGTGCGAAAGTACTTAAAACACTTGCACCCACCATGGCAGTCCACCTTGCAACCTTTTTCCAGTTTCTATTTGATTCTCATACACTTCCGTCTGAGTGGAAACGTGGACTTATCACTCCGATATACAAGGGAGGTAAGCGGTCAGACCCTGCCAACTACCGACCTATTACTCTCCTTCCTGTTCTATCAAAAGTGATGGAGTCTATAATCGCTGATGAAATGGTGAGATATTTTGAAAGTCTACAAATCATCTCCAACCTCCAACATGGATTCAGACGCGGACGATCTTGCCTCTCCAATCTAATACTTGCTGGGGACTTATGGACCAGGGCTGCTGACGAGGGAGTTCCCGTAGATGTGATTAACTTAGACTTTTCTAAGGCATTCGACAGAGTCAATCACCCAGCACTTCTCCGAAAGCTTGCGGCCTATGGTATCCACGGATCCTTGCTCACATGGTTGGAAAGTTACTTATACGACAGAAGAATCGAGGTAAGGATCGCCAACACCCACTCCGATAGCCTATGCGTCACTAGCGGCGTGCCGCAAGGATCAGTTCTCGGCCCGTTACTCTTTTTAGTCTATATCAACGACCTCCCTGCCAACATTCAATCACCTATGCAAATATTCGCCGACGATGCTAAGATGTGGCGAGCTATTCAGTCAATATCTGACCCTGTCTATCTGCAGGATGACCTGAACCGGATTCACGAATGGGTAGTAAACAACCAACTACCCCTGAACCCCGAAAAGTGTCACCTGTTGTCGCTGCGCAGTAACTGCAGCAACACATATCACCTGGGGCAGCGCGTTATAAAACAGGTGAGCAAGGAAAGAGACTTAGGGGTCATCGTGCAAGAAGGTCTTGGTAATTCGCTCCAATGTTCAAAGGCAGCTAACATAGCGAACTTAAACTTGAGGCTTTTGAGGCGAGCGCTCGGTACCTTCGAGCGGCGACTCGTGCCATTATTGATTAACGCCTACATTCGTCCCCACCTCGAGTATGCGGTGCAGGCATGGCGTCCGTGGTTAAAACGGGACATTCGTCTCCTGGAGCAACCACAAAGAAGAGCCACTAAGGCAACCCGTGGTCTATCGGGCCTTAGTTATGAACTGCGCCTTCGTTCGATCGGTCTGTACTCCTTAGAATACCGACGACTTCGCGGTGATCTGATCCTCACTTACCGGATACTAAGAGAAGAGGACCATCCATGTAAGTCGCTGTTAACATTATCTGCCGACAAACGATGCCGAGGCCATGCACTAAAACTTGTGACTCAATATTCCCGTTTAGATTGCAGAAAGTTTTTTTACTCTCTTAGTGTCTGTCCGCACTGGAACGCACTGCCATCGCATGTGGTGAACGCACCAAACATCGAGACATTCGAAAGACTATTGGACTTGCACTTACATGATACACATTATATAACGGTATGACAAACTGCAGTGTCTAACTTACTGATATTTTTGTATCACACCTGAAACTTTTGTTTTCTTCCATTTGCCATCCTGTGGGTCTTGTAAAGTTATTGCTTTTTATCCCACCATACACTATTGAACTATTGAACTATTAATGGTCAGGTAGAGAAAGCGCAGCTGGCGATAGTTTTCTCAGTAAGAATATTTCACAAATATTTGGGAGTAAGTTCACACCTCTTACTGATCATAAGCTGCTGCTTGAAAATTTTGGAGCAAATTCTGTCATTCCCGTCCACATAGTGAACAGGTTGCAACGTTGGACCACCAATTTGCTCAGTTAATACTTTGAGGTGAAGCATCTCTTTACAAAGAACATGGGTCAAGCTAACGCGCTTTCTCGACTTTCGGAAAGTCAGCAGCTTCAGCAAGCAGAATCTATCATCGCGACGAGTTCCTTGGAGTCTGAAGTGATCCAAATGTTGATGGAGAGTCTCAGAAAGCCTCAGATTATTCGTGCAATTGTGTGTGATGCATTAACCCGAGAGCTATTCCTACAACATGCGATCAAATAACACACTACACGTTGGCCTAAGGCTACTGACAGTTGAGCTGCATAAATTATTCCTAAGGAACGAATAACTGTCAATCGTCAACGGATGCTTTTTGCTAGGTGAACGAGATGTTGTTATTAGGAGAACAGCTATTAGACATTCATTTATTGTGACCGTGCTTGATAGCTATTCTTTACTCTTCCTATTTTCTATTCTTGACTGTTGTTTAAACGCTCTACTGGGTTCGCTCGATTGGTACATCCGCGTCATTGTTAATGTACGCTCATCGTCATGCCCTTCTCAGCAGCGTCGTTTGCAAGAACATATTCTATTGGTTTTTTTCTTCGCATCTCTGTTCTACTTGGTTATGTTAAGGAAATATTTAGTGTCACACAATTATTGTACTAGTTTTCAACTTTTGGGTCTGCATTCCTTATTCTCGTTTGTTTCGTGACTTTTGTTAAACGTTTCATTACGTCATTCTGATTGGCAGGTGCCCGTTACTGTAAATGGTAGTTCGCTTTACGCTTGGAGTCCAATGATGCTATTTTTAAGGACCTACGCGATTCGCGCTTACGTACACGGTTGCTTATTCGCTGGTGCATTTTACGTTTTTCCTTCAGTTGGTTGGCTCAAGTGTACTTTAGTAGCTTCCCTTCGTTTTGCCTTCAAACTATATAAGCAACTGCGATTTCATGTATAGAAGTCTCCTTCTGGCTCGTCTTGGACTTCTTCTTGCGGTCGTGGGGTGAAGGCGTCAGCGGCGGCACAACAGTTGTCCCCTCAGAATTTCACTGCAGTGTTCTACAGCAGTTCTATCGAGGCCATCTGTGTCTTAACAGGAAGAAAATTATTGTTTGGAGTTTAGTTTACTCGTCGAATATCGACTCGGAACTGGAACAGATGGCAAAGTCATGTCAGCGATATGCGCTTGCAATTAAGGCGTGAAGAAAAACGAAAATAGGCTGCTGTCCTTTGACATGGAAGCCGTGTAAGCGTGTACACGAATATTTCTTTAAACCGGTGAATAAGGAGCAGTATTTTGTTGTTGTTTGCGCCCTCAGTAAATCGCCGGAGGTATTGCGCGCGGAGCATGTGACCAGTGGTGCAACGACCACGTTTCTGAGAAAGCTTTCCAGCCGACATGGAGTGCCCAAGATGCTAGCCAATAACAACGGGTTACAGTTAACTTCTTCCTGTTTTGCCGAGTATTGCGCTCAGAATTGCACTGTCCATGAACGCTAGCCACCCTACCATCAACAAGCTAATTTACAGGCAAAATGATTTGTCGATACAATAAAGCGAGGTTTGCTGAAAATGAGGGGAGATGAAACCAGGTAGATGATATTGGATACGTTTCTACTCATGTACGGAAAGACATCGAATCCACATGTCTCCAAGCAGCTAACACCAGCAGAAGCTTTAATGGGACTAAAGCTACACACAATGAACGCGTTATTGCTTCCGAAGCGCGACATCCATATACATATTTGCAAAGGTCTACGAATGGACATAATGCCATCAGAAACTATGGGATTCAAACGAAGATACAGAAATAGTAAAGGAAAACACAACAAATCGAAGTCCATGGTTCCGTCAGAGGACGAGATATTACCTGGTTGCCCAAGTCAAAGTAGGGTGTTGACTTAGAGGACACCACCACGAGCCTTTGGCTGTATAACCTGCCCGCAAGGCATCCGAGCTAATTCAGGGAATCGCGCCCAATGGGAGCCGGTGACTGATTGCTCAGTTCATACATCTTTCGTTTGTTCCTTTTCAAACAGGGGCCCAATGCTCCCCATAACTACAGCATAATATTGCTGGAATACCATTCTTCGCCAGGATGAAGCAAGGGGCAGTGACTTTATTTAGTGGCGAGTCACGTTCGCCATGTCACAGTGTTGTTAAACGGACATATGTGGCTTTTTATAGGGAGAACGCTTGCGACGCGAAAATACACCACGTCCTGGAACACTGCCGCCGAACCATTCGCTAAAACGGGAAGATCCCAACCACCCAACTGGCAACACGAGGAGGTTGTTCGGCAAGCCACGATACCCCGCTAGAAATAAAGTGAGTGTAGTGGACTAGTACAAACAAGGAAATAAGAAACAAGCACGCCGATTCTACACAGGACAGCAAGTTATGGTCGGTGACTATCACGCGAAAATACCAAGATGGGCGACAGGTCAGATCCAAAGCAAATTTGGATGTGTCCTATACAAGGTTAAAGTGGAGGACCACATTTGGACCAGGCATGTTAATCAGATTCGGCCAACTAGCATATCCATAAGCCCAAGCAGTCGACCGTTACCGCTGGATATTCTGCTGGACTGGTTTGACAAGCCAATCAGCACACAGAACGCTTCTAAAGCACGTTGCTCGACTGTCCCAGAAGAGCGGATTATGCAACCAACACGCTGCTCTGATCGGGTACGGCGACCCGTCATCAAGATTCAGCTGGATTGAAGAAGGAATTGGTGTGCAATTTGCGCCAGGGAGGTGTTAAGGGGAGATATCTTACACACAGTGTACAAGCCGACAGCCGCGACGTGATAGTGGATCGATCTACAATTGGAGATCGAACACGAGCAGTGATCAGACAAGAATCTATGGCTAATCAGCGGCAAGTTAACTCCGAAATTGAACAGTTCGAGTTGTGTTAATTAATATCAATTAGCATCTCCAATGTTGTTGTGTTAGTAGTTGTCCACAGCCTATTTATTGCGCTATGCGCTCATACAATATGACTCCCCCGGTAAGGCTGTTCTTAGTGAAAGGTTGTCCTGTTCTCCGAGCTGGGCATTTCTGTTGCAGACGTTTCGTTACCAAACTAGGTAACATCTTCAGTGCAGCTATTTAGTGCTGATTCGCGGAGTCTCGCAAACCAATGCCAGATCTGAATGACTATTGATTGTTGCCTGCTTCGAATGTCAGCCTTCGATCGGTTCACGTGTCCGTCATGTGGGCACCTCTTCTCCTTGTCGATCTGGTGCCTAATGCTGGCTTAACCTGCAGAGCTTCATAGACACCCTCCAGCTCCAGGTGTTTGTTGATTGAGTTCCGGCCAGAATGCCAGGCCTCGAGGAACTCACGCGCTCTGCGGTTTCTTGCTCTTCCAAGTATTTCAACGTTCTCCAGATCGAACTGATGGTTCTCGGCATCCATGTGTACCGACATTAAGGATTTCTCATCGTGGCGGCGGATGGCCAGACTATGTTCGTGCAGTCTTGTGCCAAGTTTTCTTCCAGTCTGGCCTACATAGTACTTCTCACAGTTCTTGCAGGAAATTTTGTAAACCACACCCGATGTTTCTTTCTTAGACAGTCTGTCCTTCACCTTAAAAAGTTTATTTCGTATGGTTTCTGTTGCTTCGTGTGCAACAGTTAACCCGTGAGGCATTAGAAGCCTCGCTGCCATTTCAGAAATCCCATGGGTGTAAGGTAGGGTAACCGTTCTTCTTTCTGTTGCACATGTGGACGCGGGTGGTGACTGGCTCTTCGACATCAGGCAGCGTAGAATAAAGCTTCTAGGGTAGAAATTTCGATGAAACATGTTATAAAGGTGGTCCTCCTCCGCCTTCCTCAGTTGCGGCGTGCTACAATGTGTCTGGGCCCGTTTGAAAAGCGTCCTCACGCAACTTCGCTTGTATGTGATCGGATGATTACTGCGATAGTTTAAGATCTGATCGGTGTGGGTCGCTTTCCGATAAACTGTTGTTTCCAGTGACCCAGAAGCATGTCTTCTCACGAGCACGTCCAAGAATGGCAACTGATCATTGTTCTTTTCTTCTTTGGTGAAATGGATGCCGGAAAAAATATTGTTGATTAATTGATGTGATTCTTTAGTCTGGAGCGTTTAAGGATGACAAAAGTATCATCTACGTAACGTACCCAAAGTTTGGGCTCCACTATTGGCAATGCCTTCTCTTCCAAGCTTTGCATCACTGCTTCCGCTACCAGTCCAGAGATTGGCGATCCCATTGGCGTACCCATTATCTGTTTGTACATTTGACCGTTGAAAGTGAAATGTGTGGTGAGACAGAAATCAAGCAACTCCATCATTTGTGTGGTTTCAATTCGGTTGCTGGTATTTACCGCTCCGTGTTGTTCAAGCAGAGTCCGCATTGTTTGCTTTGCCAGTGTCGTGTCAATTGATGTGAACAAAGCTGTAACGTCAAAAGAGATCATTATCTCGTCTCTTTCTATTGTTATTCTCTTAAGTTTTTCAAGAAATTGTTCTGCCGAATGGATTGAGTGCTCTGAGCCTGTGATTAGATGTTACAACCCTTTCCAAAGTTCCTTAGACAGCTTGTAATTTGGTGCCCCGGGTAATGATACGATAGGACGAAGCGGTACCCCATTTTTGTGTACTTTAGGTAGGCCGTAGAACCGTGGGAGAACTGAATCCTCGGGTTTCATCTTGCTGTGTTCTAACTTCGTGATCTGTCCCATTTGTTCCAATCTTTGAAGAGTTTTGTTGAGCTTGCTTTCCAGACGTTTTGTAGGGTCTTCACTTATCGGCTGGTAGGTGTTCACATCTCCGAGCAGTTCTTGTGCTTTCTTCATGTAGTCAGTTTTGTCCATTATTACAGTAAGACGTCCCTTGTCGGCCGGTAGTATAACGATAGTCTTGTCTTTTCTGAGGTTTATCAGTGCCTTTCGTTCGCTTACACTGAATATGTTAGTTTCCACTATGTGACTCAGATCGGGGATGACGCTGTGTCTAATTGCATGTTGGGCTTCAGTTGTGATGTTTGATGTGGTCAGCCTGGCACTCTGGCCGGAACTCAATCAACAAACACCTGGAGCTGGAGGGTGTCTATGAAGCTCTGCT
Organism: Dicrocoelium dendriticum; assembly: GCA_944474145.2. Classification (NCBI taxonomy): domain Eukaryota; kingdom Metazoa; phylum Platyhelminthes; class Trematoda; order Plagiorchiida; family Dicrocoeliidae; genus Dicrocoelium; species Dicrocoelium dendriticum. The sequence goes on along the minus strand of CALYDF020002762.1, from coordinate 1,446 downwards.
GGTTAAGCCAGCATTAGGCACCAGATCGACAAGGAGAAGGGGTGCCCACATGACGGACACTTGAACCGATCGAAGGCTGACATTCGAAGCAGGCAACAATCAATAGTCATTCAGATCTGGCATTGGTTTGCGAGACTCCGCGAATCAGCACCAAATAGCTGCACTGAAGATGTTACCTAGTTTGGTAACGAAACGTCTGCAACAGAAATGCCCAGCTCGGAGAACAGGACAATCCTTTCATCCACATCCCGAGCTGTTCTTAGTGTTTTCATTTATTTGCGGTTAAAATGGTTGAATGTGGCACAGTGGATTCAGGCCGGTTATTGGTACACTCAACGAAAATTCACATCAGGTTTCAGCAGCGAATTTCGTCGATTTTTGGCTGTGGTAGTTTTCGGATAGGAAAATACATTCTCCAGAATTGATCAGATAGGAACATCATTAGGTTAATCAATTAAGACTGCCCGATGTGGGCGGCAGCGTCTGGCGAAATGACCCTATTGACCAGCTTTTGCAATCTGCAGTGCGAGTCGGACATATTTGACAGTCCGATTTGTGGCTGGGACTCCCACATGGATAACACAAAGCAGTCATATGCTGTGCTGGCCTAGAACCCCAGTAATATTTTCAAGTGTCACACTGGCTTTGAACAGGATCGACTGTCTAAGAGCGGCTGAATCAAGTCTGGTGATGTTTATGGCTCTCTCCCAGGAAAGTTACGTTGTATGTTTGGATAGTAGCATTTCTCATATGCGATAAGCAGTGATACCGTTTACCAAGTGTTGCGTCAGCATAAAAACTTTCAAGTTTCTTCTTTTAGATTCCGGCGTAGTTACAAGTCTTTTTCTGCCCGAATCAGCGAGAGGCAAATATTTCCAGTGGCTCTGCAAGTTCGCTCCACAAACTGCAAGATTCGTAACGTTCATTGTTACCGTTTTATTGGGCACCTCAAGATTGATCCAAAACATCAAAAGAATATACGCGTCAGGTGTTTCACTGTTATAGCAAAGGCGAACTCTCTTTCATCCGTTGGCAACACGACATTCTGGTATTGTACATGCTCAAATGCCCCAAGATTTCTCAACAGCTTCCGCAATTTCCAAGTATTGCCTTGGTAAGCCAATTCAACTCGCAAAATATCAGCATTGTTTTTGAAACGCAATTCGTATGTCACGTTACTCAATCCATCGCAAAAATATTCTGTGATTAGCGCTACACTTGCTTCAACGTATAGCAATACAACTGTCCCCGTAGCTTAGGTTTGGATGTTAAGTTTCAGTGGAAGCAACAAGATCAATTGCTCCTGATAATTCCCAAACTGCAACCGCTGCCGTGCTCCATCGCCACTATTCTCTTAACAAAGGTTTCGACTGATGTAACGTACGAAAATATCGACGTAGTTCAGGAAGCGGAGTGCTCCGACCTGCATGTTGATATCATTGAGGA